>CM026084.1:10440000-10690000 GCA_014839685.1 Anableps anableps
CTGTTTGTATGGGAATTTGTATTTTGATAACAATCAGATTCCTTGTTTCTAAGAGAAAAGTAGAACTGAACACTGAAGTTTCGCTGCTTTAACAGAGTTTGATTTAGGCAGGATGTACCCTGGACAGGTCATTTCATACAGAGAGACCCCAGGCCATAATTCAAACCCAGCAAGTTCTTGCTGCAAGGCGAAAGTGCTACCAACTGCTCTACTGTGCAGCCTGCACCAAAACCTGTCAAGTTATTTCATAAGCAGCTAAAAATATTGAAATCCGTGTGTGCCTCACACATTTCCACAACAAGGGGAGCTGCAGAGAATAAGGATTTATTTACTTCGATAGGACACTTCTGTTTGTCTTGTGGTTTAACGGGTTTATTATTTCGGTCTCTTTGGAAAACCAATTGAATTAAACACACCTATTGTTCCATTTCAGATCTGCTGGTCTAGTTTTAATTAGGCATAATTAGCAGAGGTCTGGTTTGGTTAGGGCATTTTTTTTAAACTGGGAACAGAAGCTGGAAAACTCCTCTGTTGTTATTGTTGAAGAATAAACTAAGTTTCTGGATCAGATACCAGCCTAAGGTAGAACTGGTTTAAGGTCCAGTTCAGACTTTCCTTAGAAAAACGTCAAGCAATCAAAAAATGAATCTATTACACACTTTCTTAGGTGGTGCTGACTAATGAACTGATTCATTTATTGATTAATTTCTGCTTTATGTGAACACCTGATAGTGTTATTAAAATCAAACAAAATGCTAAAATGAAAACACATTATATTAACAAAATATATGTATGCTAACTTCTGCACCAAGTTGCCAAAAGTATTTAGATGTTGCAACCACTTCCATCATGACAGGTTTATAAAAATCACCACCTAGGCATGCAGGATGCCTTTACAAACATTTGTAGAAGAATGGGTTGCTCTCTGGAGCTTAGTGAATTCCAGCAGTGCTGCCTTTGCAATAAATCCAGTCATTAGGTATATATTCCACAACCAACTGTTTGTGGTATCATAACAAACTGGAAACAATTGGGAACAATAGAATCAGTCATGTAAAATCACAGAGTAGAGTCAGTTGATGGTGAGGCACGTGGTGAAGAGAGGTCACCAACATTTTGCTTAGTCAACAGCTACAGACCTCCAAAGTTCATGTGGCCTCTAAAGTTACTCAAGAACAGTGTGTAGAGAGCATCACAGATTAGCTGCATCTAAGCCCTACATCAGCAAGTCCAATGCAAAGCATCAGATGCAGTGGTGTGAAGTATGGGAAGCACTGGACTCTAGAGCAAGGAAGAAATGCTACCTGCAGTGACAAAGCATGCCTCTCTGTCTGGTAATACAATGGATGAGTTTGGTTTTAGCAGCCAAGCCTTCTTGTCCAACATTAGTGTTTGACCTCACAAATGTGCTTCTGGACAAATAGACCAGAATTCCCATAGACACACTCCTATGCCTTGTGGAAAGCCTTCCTGGAAAAGCAGAAGCTGTTATACTGGCTCACATCATATGGATAAACAGTGGGATTTCACTCTGTGTGTGTATGTGT
The DNA here is from genome assembly GCA_014839685.1 of Anableps anableps. Taxonomy (NCBI): domain Eukaryota; kingdom Metazoa; phylum Chordata; class Actinopteri; order Cyprinodontiformes; family Anablepidae; genus Anableps; species Anableps anableps. The sequence continues at coordinate 10,441,548 of CM026084.1, forward strand.
ATGAATGCAAATGAGTGAATACTTTGGCAATAAAGTTTATATTGCAGCCTAGAGCACACTGAGTTCCAGCTGTTTCCTCAACTCAAGGAAAAGCTTTGCTCTGAGAAGCTGAGGAGGGTCCATCCAATCAATTTAAAACAGAGCGAGTGAGAAGGCAGGATCTCACCTGCACAAACATCTACCTAATTTTATAAATACAGGGTTAATGATCCAGAAGAAACTGGGCTCAGCTTCTTTAAGTTCAGCTCTACAGAACAAATGGATCTCTAAAAACTAAAGGAAAACTGTTCAAATATCTATTATCCGGACCTAAGAGTAAAAACAATAGAAACTCCTGAGAGTGAAAATCTGTAGGTTTAAAAACATTGGATGTTGAATAAAAAGTCACCGAAGCAGAACGACTCAGGTGATTCTGATTTCTGTTTTGCTGCCATCGATGGACTGTTTTATGGTGAAGCAGGTGCTGAACCCTAAAGACAAAGTCCAGAAGAAAGTATATGTTTTTCTCAGATCAACAGGTTTTCTTATTGTGCAGGAAAAAAAATTAAAATGAAGGTTGAGTCATGTCATGTGTGAAAATGTAAATTTTCTTAGCATCTTAGAAATGAAATATGTATTTTAAAACCTATACGAATAGCCACGTTTTCTGAAGAAATCAGTTTGTATGATATTGTTTCCACACACAGAAATGAAGCAAGTTGTTATGATCATGTTATCAGAGTTGAGTGATGAAGTGCTTTATAGAGAAGACATTGGTCTAGATGGGTACAGCTTTGTCCTTTGAGTTCACATCTTCATGGCTGGTGATTATTCTAAGACTGGAGCTGAGAGAGGAATACTGCATTACTATCTTTCCCTTCCTGTCTGATGTATCATCCCTGTGTCAGCTGACCTTCACTGACTGTTCTGATTGCCAGATGCTCTGGTAACTGCCTGATAACACTGTCACTTCTCACCTGATTCTTTCTGGGGGCTGTTTTTGGTATTCCAGATACTTTTTAATCCCTCCAAATCAATTTCTTCTTAAATAATGCTTGCATTTTAGGAATCATTTTATTCATGCTTTTAATTTCTTTTTCCTTTAAAGCACTTTGGAATGCCCAGTGTAAAGATAGTGTTTTATTTAAGAATGGTGTTCTACAGATAAACTTTCTTCTTGCTAATACTACTACTACTACTACTACTACTACTACTATTATTATTATTATTATTATTATTATTATTATTATTTGTGTTCATAAGCACCTTTCAAAACACCAAATAACAATTTAAAAACAAAGCAATAGATCTGTACCAGCATAAGTCATAACTGGTTAACTTAATTTTTCACCATAAAGAAACATTAAAACAAATATTATAGATAGAGTTTATAATATTCAGAGTTGTTTAAGCTGCCTGAGCATTTATGGTGTATAAATACTGCAGCTATAATGCAGTATACCAGCATTTCTGTTGTTTTTTGGTGATTTTTTTTGGTGGGGCTTTTGTAGAGTTTTTCCATGTCTCCTTTTGGTTTAGCATTGGGTTTCAGCAGATTGTGACATTTGACACAGAATAGAATAGAATAGAATAGAATAGAATAGAATAGAATAGAATAGAATAGAAAAATTCTTTATTGTCCCACAGTGGGGAAATAGGTAAATACAGGTGTAACAGCAGCATCGAGGCATGTTGGTTGACACAAAGATTATATATATATATATATATATATATATATATATATATATATATATATATATATATATATATATATATATATATATATATATATATATATATATATATATAAAAACTAACAACAAACAAACAAAATTAAGAATAATATATTATACAGTAAAGACACGATTTTACCATAAAAAATACTGTGCAATTATCAGAAATGGGGTATTCCAATCCAAGGAATGTGCAACTGAGTAGTATATAAAAAAATGTATCTAATGTGGATCTGTATTTGTGCATTAAAAGACAACAGACTATTTTCAGTACATGAAAAATAAAAACTGTGCAAACAGAGATGTGCAAATAACAGCAAAAACGTTTATTCAAAATAAAATGAGTAAAACTGTGCAAATACCAGCCAGGATGCAAACAATTATTGCGGTTGTTGAGAGCAGTGATGGTTATAGAGTCTAACAGGTGTTCAGCTATTCAGATATGTAAAAAAGATATGATGTCCACAGGAACACTGAATGACTCCTCTGTTCTTCTATTCTATTCTTTACTTTGCAGCTGGTTTCTTCTTTTCACACTTTTATATGATCACAGACAACAATATGTGCTGAGATGTGAGTAAATTATCAAAATTAACTATTCAAAATCTAAAAACAAGTGATACAGCTAAAATATACTTACAGGTATCCTATTTGTCCCATAGTTTTTTTTTTTTATTCTAATATGATATAATACTGAGAAGAGTCTCAGTTATGAAAGCAATATCAATATTCTTATCAATACTGTCGATCAGAAAGATTTTCAGACCCCTAGCAACGGTCCTCACAACATCTGTGAGCAGCTGGAGAGGCCTCTGATCCAGATCCTGTCGGTCAAAGGCCTCCTGACACACACACACACACACACACACACACACACACACACACACACACACACGCACACACACACACACACTCACACACTGGACTGCCTCAGTGTGTCTACAGATAGCAGCAGGTTAAACATTAACATCCTGCAGCTTGTAAAGCTAACACCGGGACAGTGAACCTTTGGAGTTTGATATGATGTGATCACACACATACACGTACACACACACACAAGCTCGCACAGGGGGCTCTGACGACACCCTCACACACACTCACACTCAGAATGACACAGCTCTGATCGGAGGGAGGTGATCTCTGAAATTGCTCAGGTGAGTTTTTTTAGATTTTTACCAGAAAATTGGTCTCAAAGCATCAAACTGGGAGAGAGAGAGGGGATGTAAAGTGTGGCTCGCCCCCTGTTCTTCTCTTCTGTGTTGAAGCTGAAAGCTGCAAATTGAGCAAACAGGCTGAGTTTGCGCCCAGCAAACGTTGTACACCAGCTGTTTGAGCTCCTTCTGTCAATGAAAGTGTTTCTGTTGAAGTCTACGGACCAGTTAAATGCCAGTTTAATGTCCTTACTGGGACGTAAAACTGGGAGTTCTGGTTAGTGATCAAACGGTTTAATCAGGGGTAATCCTGCTGCGGTGAAAAGAAGAGTTTTAGATTTGATCCTGAAAGTTCTGATTAAACTCAGTCTAATCATTAGTCAACTGCAGCAGGATCTGCAGAAGCTCCTAAACCAAGATGGTAAATAATAAATTAGTTATTTCAGATGATAAATCTGATGAAATTTTAACCTCACTCATTCATTAAGCCTTTGCTTTAATAATTTTGGTTGTTGGAGTGTTATGCGGAGGTACATTATTCAAATCATTTTCCCACACAGAGACACATCCTCACTGAGCATGTGCAGTTAATCAGCCAGTTTATTTATAAGGCTATGACTTACAGCTGAATATTTTATAGAAAGAAAAAAAAATGTTTCAGTTAAAATCCAAATATAAACTGCGACATACTGATCTTTTTTAAATATGTAAATTGTATGTATTTTTTTTACTTTGAATTTTAATCAATAAAAAATTAAAACCTTTATTTGATATATTTTTTTTATCTTTTTATTTTAATGTTCAAAAGCAATACCATTAAAGATTTTCAAATATTAATAAAGTCTATTTTTCAGCATTTTTTTTTACCAGAAGGAAACAAATGAACTACAAACTACAAACAAATTTTGTAGTTCATTCACTGTCCTTGTCGATGTTACTAAAATATGAAGATTTATATCCACAAAAATGGACGGAATTAGGAAAACATTCTTCATTCCAAGAGAATGAATTGCTCAACTGATTCCTCCTCATGAAGAAGTTAAGTTATTTTTCAGGTACTTTTAACAGTGTTTTTACTGTTTTCCTAGAAAACGTATTACAGGGAGATGTAATAAGCAAGTCTCCGTTTTCCTCGTATGTCCACGTGGATTCATGGACAGCTTGCTTTGTTCAAACATTCTCATAGAAAGTTTTCCCATTAGAAATAATCAGAATGCAAAAACGCAAATAATTAGAGGTGATGGGATTATGTCTTTACTTTCTGCACAATCAGATGAGTCAGACATTTCAACTTTTTAAATAAAAATTAAATTATCTTCTCATGATTTGAAGGTTTGATTTATAAATTTCAGGCTGAATAAAAGTGAGTTTCTTTAAATTGGATTCTTGGATTCTTGGATGAAAACGTTTTCATTTAAATAGTTTTTGCTGCGTTGCAGATCAAAGTTCTCCATGTGGCGGAAAGCTCCAGAAAAATGCTTGAAAGCTGACAAAGTTAGTTTGTGCATTAATCAACTTCACATTTTCTGTTTGGAAGTTAACTCAGCAAAGACAGTGATTCAAATATACTGAGCTGCTTTTCAGTTCAATGTTAGTGTCTGCATAAAATCACTAATCATAAACGAGTGAAACATTTTTTTTTACAGTTTTAGATGAAGTCAGGGGAGCTGCTATAAATAAAGTTGCACCAGGGTGTAAAATCTAAATGAAGTCCAGGTTCCTGTTTTCATCGATTTATGTTTAAGTTATTAACAACTTTTTAATGGAAACATCTGCTTGAATTTTTCAGCTTTGTTAACAATATGCTTAAAACACACAAAAAACAAAACTGTACATTAAAATGTATAAAAAGGCAGCCGTGTGTTGAAAAAAATCTGAATTAAAGTGAATATGTGCAACATTTCTGAAATATTCAGAACTTTTTAAAATGAAACTGCACAATGCTGTCTAATCTGCACAAACAGTGCTGTGTAAAATAATTTTGTCCTTCCTTATTCCTTAATATTTTATTGTCAGACTTTCTTGATCTCTTGAAGAAGAGCTTCTGGTATTTTGTTGCTAAACAATCACATTGTCTCGTAGAGGATATATTCTGGCTCATGTGACGGATATTTTCCTTAATGGAGGAGGTGGATGTTGAACAATAACTATTCACGACTGTCAAGATGTAACCGCAGGAGAACTAAGGTTTTAATTTCTCAGATCAGGATAATGAACTTAGATATAGAACTGTATCAGTCTGAAACCGTTTTTAATGAGGAAGTTGTTCCATATGGAAATAAATTAGCAGCACCCCCACCCCATCTACGTATCTGCATAAGCCAGAAATCTAGATTATTGTTATAAATCATTGGTTTCTGCAGCTTTAAGTTTATGATGAGGCAATGCAGAAGGGTAATCATGACTGTTGTCGGAAGGGCAAAAGTTGAAGCTGAATGGATAATAGAGGTATTGATCAAAGATCAGTCACTGGTGATCTGAGTTTCAATATCTGATACAATACTGATAGAACATAAAATTCAATAAAGATGTGAAATGTAACCTAATTGTTTCTATTTTGATTTGTTTTATCACTTAGTCTGTTTGTCCAGAAGATGCTTATTGCTAGATGTTGAACAGATTTACTCAACTGAGTTAAAAAGGCACTAATGGTGAGAGGTCCAGTCTTGTGACAGTTCATCGCTCTATCTCAAACAGCAGTCATGTTGAATTATCAGGGTGGTGACGGTCTAAGATTATAACCTGGAATTCTGACATCAGGAGAGCATTCCAGTTGATTTATCTGACTCAGATGGAAAGTTTTTTGTCCATCCTTGTTCTGAAAAGCATCTCGTGGTATGAGCAGATAAAAGACAACCTGGTTTCTGAGCTGCTGGCTTTTACATCCTGAGCTTAGCCAGCCTGTTTGGAGCCCTACCAGCAAGGGCAGCTGATGTTTGAATGCTTGAGGAAAAATATTTCATCATAATCGTCATGACCTTAGAAGAACACCTGCAGAAGTCAAGTTTTCCTTGAGCTGAACAGTAGGAAGGTGTGAACAGATTAATTTGGTATTCAGAGCAACAATTGGATCAACCTGAAACGGATTCTTGGAACTTACTGAATACATTCAGAATGTAAATGCAATCATTTGTTCCCAGTCATTTTAGGCTACATGAAATCATTCCAACATGTTCCCTTATCAGGGAACAGGAAGCATGGCTTCAAAGTCTGGAACACATTTTATAATCTTTACATCAGATGGTGACATTCCTTGTTCATTGATTTTAATGCTCCACAGGATGTGCCAAAATAAAACAAATAAAAAATCACCAACAGAATGTTTTTATTACACAGATTTCCTTGGGCTTTTTTCACAATGTGACCTGGAATGTTTTGGTTCTGGTTATATGAGTCGAGGGTTTACAGCAGGGAGGCGTTCCTTCTCATTCAGGGTGGTGTTTGCTGAATAAATTCAGTGAAAGCTCGTCCTGATTTCAGCTGCTGCAGGACGGTGAGATGGACTGTCAGGCTGTCCACAGTCTCTGTTAATGATCAGCCAGCAGACCTTGACCTCCTCGCTGCTCATATCTGCCACTCAGATTAGGAAAACAAGGTGAGGAGCTGCAGATCTGTGAGGACATGATGTCTCAGCAGGAACACAAGTTGATCCAACAGAGGCTGAGAGGTGGTTTCACAAAATATGAGAGATAAAAAAGAGAACGAACAGTGGATCTAAAAGAAATAAAATTTGACATTTAATTTTTACAATCATCTAAAAGAAAAACAATCAAATCATTAAGAGAAAAAATATCAAAAATAAAAAAAACTGATTCAACTTCACCATTCAGTCACCTTTTATACCAATCAGTATACCACATTGTGGTACCCACAATGTGGTATATTGTTGGCAATATTGCCAACAATTCTTCAAAAAATAGGCCTGTTCAGGTGACTCCACGGAATTTTTGTCAGATTTAAGCCTGGACTTTGACTCAGCCATTTAAAAACATTAATTTTCCCTTCATATCAAGTAATTCTATTGCTGATTTGAATGTATCCTTGAAGTAACTGTGGGGCTGAAAAATTAAATCATTAGCTTTCGAGCAGACACCCAGAGGTTGTGTCAAAACTTTCCTTCATTTTGGAATTGATTCACCTTGACAACAACCTTATATTAATCTGAAGAAAACTAATCCCACAGCAAGATGCTGCCACCACCATTTTTCACAGTGGGCACGGTATTCCTTTGGTGATGTGTATCTTGTTTTTCTACCAAACATACCAAAAAGTTTCAGTCTGTTTTATCATTCCAGAACACATTCTCCCACACGGTTTGGGGAGATTTAAGCCAGGGTTAGATGTTTTCTTTGAGAGATGATAATTTTGTCTTTCTTCATGTTATTCCATGTAGAAGTTCCTGCAGCTTCTCCAATGCTGCTTTTCACCTTTTATCTATTCATCAGTTTTAAATGTGCACTTTTAGTAAAGTCACAGTTATCAGTGATTGTCTTCATTGTGCCGTTGCTTGCATTTAATGTTGTGGAATTCTTTGTAGCCTTTTCCCTGATTGACACCTTTGTACAGTGAGGTTCTTCTGATATCTTGTAAGCGCTCTGCTAAGTAGCTATGGGTTTTGCTAAAGAAAAAAAAAAAATTAAGGAAAATCCTACCAAGACAGTAGGACTTTTTTTAGGATAGTCAAATTCATGATAGTTTATGTCAGGCATGAACTGAAGACGACTAAATGTTGAAAATGAATCACAAGGTAGAAAGCTTCAGTTTTATGGTGTTTAAATGTGATGTGACCAGGTTAGTGCAGAATTTAAAAAATACATCTTTCTATTATTCTAAAATCAGATTTCTTTATTTTCTGCTTAATTTCTCTGTAGCTTTTCTGTTTAACCTCATTGAAATGCGGCCAGGCGCAGATGTTGCTTTTCTGGGTAGGAATATATGCTTTCTCACAGCTGTCCATAATGTTCATCTGAAGGCTCAGAATTTAACCAGAAACCTTTAAACTTCTGAACTTTTTTTCTTTTCCTTCTGTTTTTTTAAGACTATTCTGAAAAATTAGCTTGCTTGGGGGGACGTTTCTGTTCAGTTCATCTTAATAGAGAACAGACTGTCTGTAGAAGAAAATAAGGCTTTAAAGTCTTGAATCTAAATGAGTTTATTAAAGTTAGATCTCTAAATTCTAAACACGTCAGTACATAGTAGCATTATTTTAACAAGAAAATTCAGTAGTTTATGAACTGTGGGCATTGTGGGCAAGCAAATGAACTTAATAAAAATGTTTAACATGGTTTAAAATATTTAAATGTAAGTAATATAGATTACTCTTCACACACATCATCACAGACTGTATGAACTTGGTTCTGTGAATAATTAAAGCGCATCCAGACTCTCACTGAAGATCAGAACATCAAAACTGAAACCTGCTTTATGTCTGTTTTTGCAGTGAGCACCCCTAATTTCCCTGATTCACAACCTGCTGTTAATCACACCCAATGGAATCCAATCAGAAGGGAAGTGGGGATGGGTTGGCGGGGACGCAGAAAGAGGCGGCTCTTCGGGCGCTCACCCAACAGACAGGGTACCAGCTGAGACAGGTAAGGACAGGACGTGAATCCTAAATGGAGTTCTCTCCATGCTGCTCTTCATTTGGTGTTCTGTCTTCAGGAGAACGGTCAGCGGCGGTATGGTGGCCCACCGCCTGACTGGGATGGACCACCACCTGAGAGAGGTAGTGAGATCTTTGTGGGGAAACTCCCAAGAGATCTATTTGAGGATGAACTGGTTCCGTTGTGTGAGAAGGTGAGACATAAAGGAATAATTTTAGGAACTTATCCCTTGATATCATGTTTTTTTAATGTTCTGGCATTCCCTGTCCCTGTCATCAGTTTGGAAAGATCTATGAGGTGAGGATGATGATGGATTTCAATGGGAACAACAGAGGTTATGCCTTTGTCACCTTCAGCAACAAACAGGAAGCCAGAACAGCCATGAAGCAGCTTAACAACTACGAGATCAGGTCAGAGCAGTTCCTCACCTGCAATGACAGCCTTTGAAACTGACAGACATCAATCACCCATCTGAAGATTTACATGCAGCATCAGCCTTCACTTGAAACTGACCTGCTGTTACCACCTAACCTTAATCCTGACAAATCTGAACCAACCATTCATCAAACCTCAATTTTCATCCATTAACATGTCAACAACCAGAGTAACTGTATTGTCAACTGATCAAACAATTCACAGTCTCATTTTATTTAACAAGTACAATGCACATCGTCATGAGTACCCCAAGTGATCATGAAGATGAGCCAAACAGTTTCATCAACACTGAGACAAAAACAGTCTGTTACATGAAGAGTCCAAGATCTCAACCAGCTTCTTCTATAGACTGCTGCTTATTTTTCAAGTACAGAGTGGTGTTATCTGCATAGATCAGAATACTGGTTTAATCTGACATTCCTACAATATTTTTTCTTCTGTCTCACAGGAACGGTCGCCTCCTCGGTGTCTGTGCCAGCGTGGACAACTGCCGTCTGTTTGTTGGGGGGATTCCTAAAACCAAGAAGCATGATGAGATCCTCGCAGAGATGCGAAAGGTCACGGATGGTGTTATGGATGTTATCGTGTATCCCAGCGCTGCAGACAAATCCAAGAACCGAGGCTTTGCCTTCGTTGAGTATGAGAGTCACCGTGCAGCTGCCATGGCCAGACGCAAACTCCTGCCAGGTAGCAACCAAACTCTGGAGAGCCACACAGCTTCATGGGCTAGTTTTGTCTCAAAATTACTCCTGATGTTTTAAATCAGTCTGTGTTCCCTTTCACAATGCTGAATATATGCAGGCGGCTCTTCGGGCTCGGCATTTCTACACCTGAAGAGCTTGGACTTGATAAAGTGTAACTCCATGATGTACGAGAAGAGAGAGCTCTTGTATTTAAATGTTTGCCTCATCAAACACGTTTGAGTTCAGTTTTGCCTTTATTGGGTTCTTTTGCTTATAAAATATGGATAAATATACTATCTTCATGTGTCGTAAACCATACTGGAAGTCTCACACCAGTGAAGTGAACACATTCACCCAGCAAAGCTGATAACAAACCTTAATATCATCAACAGAACATCATAAAAACAGTCAAAGTATCCAGCTGCCCAAGTGTCAGCCAATCAAAGTCAATTTTACTTTTGATGGGTCTCATGATAAAAGCGCATTTATCCAAGATGGTGTGTTAGTATCAGAACTGTTACTGTTTCCTGTATTTTTCTGCAAAATCACAAATACATGTATCGTTAGATGGATCTTTATTCACAGTGAGTCCAAAGCTTATGTGATGCAGTGATGATCACATTTATAATTTTTACAGAAACAATCTTTTATGGCTATGTTGCATCCTACTTTATTAAATGTATTCTACCCCATGAGGTCAGGAATTAGCTTTTACCTCAAGAGAAAGAATTCTGCTGTCTTGATGTTTTTGAACGATGGCAGAATGGACCAGTCGATGATACTGTATATACGGCTCCATCTATGTTCTAGTCCTCACCTATATGGTCCTGAGATATAGTTCCTGACACAAGAGAAAGAGATCATGGTTAGGATAGTTTAACCTTACTGTTTGCATTTGATTCTATTCCTGCTGTATGATGTAATTCTCTCAAGTTCAGGTGTTTGAGTTGTGTTGAACAGAAACTGCTTCTTCTCTTCTAAACATTTAAAACCTCATCATTCCACTCAGTGGTTGTGAAAGACTTCCTGGGTGAGACCTTCTTTCTGCCACCAAGCAACCACTAAAAACATAGGAAATCATCAAACTCCTTGGGGAGCATAAAATACAATGCAGTCCCAAAAAAAGAAAACTAGTTTTCCACTTCTCAGCAGCAAGCACTGGGTGTCATCACTCCATTTATTGTCTATGGATTAAAGCAATAAAATACTTGTTGAAAGTACAACTGACAGAAAAGTTTAATATTTTGTCTGGTCCTTATGCATCCCCTTTTCTGATAGCGCCCTGTGCAACTGTCCACATGGTTCATATCCAGCACTAAACTTAAACTGGATCAGAAACCTGAACTAAACATGTCATCAAACACTGTGTAACAGGAAGATAACAGGCATGTGTCCTTTGTTTCAGGTCGGATCCAGTTGTGGGGTCATCCCATCGCTGTGGACTGGGCAGAGCCTGAGGTGGAGGTTGATGAGGATACCATGGCAACCGTTAAGATTCTGTACGTGAGGAACCTGATGTTGCAGACCACTGAAGAAACAATTGAGAAGGAGTTTAATAGCCTGAAACCAGGTACGACCTAATCCACGATGGCTTGACTCTCAGCTCTCAGATTGTCCTTAAATGCAGCAGCAGCAGAGAAAATTGTCCCAAAGGCTTAATCTGTTACTTTCAAACTACTAATACACAGCCAGAAAAGTACTAACTTCACTGAGAAAGAAATTTTGTTTCAATCCAAAATCAAGAAAGTTATCATTTAATTTATTCATTGTAATACTTCATACTTCCAAAATCAGACAAAAAGCTAGAAAAGTCCAAAAATCCTGCTCACGAAATATATTCAAAATTAATTTGATCAATTAGGAACTAACAAGCTAAGAGCTTTAATAGAAAATAATGGAAATAAACTATTAAAGTCTAATGAAGAGATGTGAAGATATGGCTAAAAAAAATTTAGAATTTAAAACTTCCCAAAAACTTCAAATTTTTTAAATCACATTATGTCATTTTTTTTATTTAGAACAGCAAATAAACTATTCTGTCATTATCACTATAAACTGATCCATCTGATTATCAAAGAAATAAAATCAAGTCCTTGTTATCCTTGTGTTTCTTGTCATCTTAAATATGTTGAATGTCTAAAGTTTTAGGAAACTGAAAAGTGTTATACCAGAAGCCAGTAAAGGTGTTGCTGTGTTGCAGGTGCAGTGGAGCGAGTGAAGAAGATCAGAGACTACGCCTTTGTACATTTTACTCAGAGAGAAGACGCCATCAGTGCCATGAACGCACTCAATGGGAAGGTCAGCTCTTCTACTCTGCCCTCATTTCTCTCCAGTTTGAAATCAGAAAAAATGTCATGTTTAATCTTAGGAATAAAAACAGTGGAAGCAGCTGGACATGATTGGAGCACATGTGAGTAACAGGCAGAAGGTCAGAGACCAAGGCTCTTATATGTAATTCTAAAACTTCTTAGGGAAAAGGAAACTGTTCCACTCCAGTGTGTTCAGGAAAAACAGGAAATTTCTACATTTTGTGGAAAAGTTTTTGATATATAGCTAAACAATTGCACTGATGACAGCATACAACAAAAACAGAAGCCAGAAACTTGGTGAGAAAAATGTGATAGACATCAACATGAGCATCTTAGTTGTCCACTTAGCACCTAACTGTTGCCTCACAGAGCATGCAGCAGACTGTTCTCATAACTACCAGGCAAACAGCAGTATATAACTCCAGAAATTTGAATGGCAGTGAGCTGACTTGGGGAAAAAAATGATTTCACCTGCAAGATCTCAAAAGTGTGGCATTCCAAAAATACAGCCTATCAACTACAATTGATTTTGTTTTCAGGCGATGCATGCAGTAAGGTCAATCCAAAAATATTTTAAGGCCTCTGAGCTCTCAGACAGGGCCCAGAGGGACCGCTCTACTAGTAGGATATGTTTCAGCTGATATAATTTTCCACCAAAATCAGTAAGTTTTGTTAAGGTTGTGTTGGTGCAACCTCTTCTCCTTCCAATTTTTACCTGTGGTGGTAAACTCCTCCATCCTCTCCCTGGCTGCAGGTGGTGGACGGCTCTCCTATTGAGGTGACTTTGGCTAAGCCGGTGGATAAGGACAGCTATGTTCGGTACACCAGAGGAACTGGAGGAAGAGGAGGCTCGGTTCTGCAGACCGACTACACGGCCTACACTCTGGGACAGGTAGAACTGGGAACTCTAAAAACACAATTTGTTCAGGATTTTAGGTTTTCATCTCTTTGATATAAAACAGCTTAGGGTTATGTTTTGCTTCAGTTTTCATCAGATGCTGTTCATGCAAACACAGCAACTCTGTGGACATTAGGTTCTTACTGGAATATTAAAAAAGATTTGTAAGATTTTACTCTTACAACAAACATTCATATAACTTAGGCCATGATCTGGGAAGACTTTGAGCATAAAGGGGCCTTGATCAGCATCTACAGTGAATGTATTAATGCTAAAATTAGTACCAACATTGCATCTGAATGTCAATATCCCATATCATGGCAGGAATTTCCTCTCACATCACATAACCACTGATATTTGTTACACTTTAGAGCAGTGTGTTGTAATGTTTGCCACTATGGTCCTCGTAGCTTCATCTAACGCGTTGTACAAACAGAGTCATATAGAAAATCTTTGTCCAGATGGTTAATGCATCACTCACAAATAGGATCAACATTTAGAATTATACAGAAACCATAATACAAATTGAAAATGATATAAAAGACATTTAGAAAAATAAACTGTTACCTCAAGGAAATTTTCACGATTGTTTAATGAAATAATATTAAATCAACAATTAAGTTTTTAAAAAAGAGCAAATTAAAGTTTTTTGTTAATGTTATAAATTTTACAAAAGAGGACATTTTTTTGTTCATTATATTGATAGTTTATGAAAATTATTTCATTAGAGTGTTTAGTGGGAACATTTTGAACATGAAAGTCATAAAGTGGATCAAGCTGAACCTGAACCTGATTCATAGATAAAGAGGAGATAAGGAGCTGATAATGAACTGAACTCTGAGTTCCCAGAGACTCAGTTCAGTTTACTGTTCAGCTGTGTTGTCAAGATTAATAGACAAAAATTATAGGATGTCAAACAGCTTCATCCAGTGGCCAGTTTTACTCAATGCAACAGAAGAAGGGAGAAGAGTTTAGATCAGTGATGGTAACTTCAAGCCAATGTTCTGCATGTTTTAGATGTTTCTGTGTAGGTACTTAGCTGATTGAAGTTTTTTGGCTCATTTAGAGGTTGCTGCAAAACTGGCTGATAAAATAAATGAGCATATAACCCTCTGATTCAGGTGTGTTGGAGCAGGAAAGGAAACATGCTGAACACTAGTCCCAGAGGTCACATGAACAGCTGCACTTTAAAAAATATATATTTTTAGCGATTCTTTTTTTTTTTTTTTTTAACTTGAGACCTCCTCAGCAGGAGAGTTGGTTTTGGATACAAACAATATGGGTCACCACCCAGGGCACCAGTTTATCAGGGGACATCACAAGCACCCAAACAAACAACAAATAACTTGTTTTTGGGTGCCCCTATTTGTTATTTATTTTGAAAGGACTGTATGAAAATATTAGCTAATGACTATGAAGTTGGTATCTGACTTTCAATACTTCTTACCTCTTAAAGCCTATTTTTATGAGCATGGACTGCATTTGATCTGTATTTCAAAATCTAGATAACTCAGAGTGGTCAAGTCTGAAATGGATATTTCTTCACTGAACACCGATTCTTCAAAACACACTTTCAAATGGAAGAAATCTTATTTAATTTAGAATTTCTTAGCATTGGGACCACCTTAGATTAAGATAAGCATAAAATTCACATAAATGTAGACTTGTCAAACCTTGAATGAATTATTTTGTGCTGAGGACAGTTTCTTTAAAACACAGTTTGATTTGTAAAATTATTTTTTTCTGATTTTTAAATTGAAAAAGCTTAGTTTCTTAGTGTAATTTGTAACCTTTATTTATGTCAATGTCATGGCTTCTTCCAAATTAGGTTACAGGATTGTTTGTTTTTTTTTTTTTGTTCTTGTTAATGGTTCTGATAATGTTTAAAGTAAATGATCTTTTTCACAGATGGATTTTTATATTAGGCTCTAAAGTTAGGGGTGTGGCATTATTTTGGGCAGGACTTGATGATGGTTAGAGGACAGTCTGGACCAGAACTCTATTCATACAAGAACTGCCACTGATCAGCAGCAAACATTAAGAATTAGGAAATCCAACAGGGAAGTATAACATTTTCAGATAGAAGCTCTTAGTTCGGACTTTCAAATCCTTAATGGGTTTTAATGAAATATTAAACTATTTCAGAAAGCACCGAGGGTTACAAATGGAAAATATTACCATTGTAGTAGCAATTCCATTGTTTGTCAAACCAAACATCCTAAAATCCAAAATCAATGAGCCACTACTGCACTGTGGTGATATTTCGTATGCAGGCAAAAGAAGTCCAATGGCCAAAAACTTGAAGGTTGCATTTTGTGGTTTTATTATCCAGGCAAGCAATAAACACAAATCCATATTTCTATTGTTTCCTGCTGCTTCTCCTGCTCTAGTAAAAAAAAACAAAAAAAACATGGGCCCACCCCAGTGCATGCTGGTCCTATACCAGTCCCTTTACTAATAGAAAATGGTCCCATAGTTCTTCCTGTCTGAATCACAAAGGCAAATCACAAAAAACAAAACCAAAAAACAAAACAAACAAAAAAATTAAACAATTATTAACCTTCAAATGAACCTTGTAAATAAACCAAAAATATAAAGTAAACCAAGAAATGTTAAACAAAATTCAAAGTAATAAAAATAAAGAATAAATAGTTCCAATAACTAGTTTCTGACGTAAAAGGCAAGCTTCCTCTTCCGTCTCCTCCTCTTGCAGGTGTACGACCCCTCAGCGGCGTATCTCGGGGCTCCCGTGTTTTATGCCCCCCAAGCCTACACCGCTATTCCAGGTCAGTTCCGTTTCCCAGCAGCCAAAGCTCATGTCGGAGGTAGAGGTCTGATCAGGACGCCATCGGTCAGAGGTGAGGATGCTCTCTGTTCACGTGATCTGGAGAACATGATGGAAGCAGGTCTGCTATCAGATTTTAATCTGACAGCAGAAACTGTTTAATCTGATGCTGAAGCTCCTCCCCTCAACACAGACTGTCCAATCACCACTCAGCTGCTGTTTCAGACAGTTTGGATTTGACAGTGACTTAAAACATGTCTCTTTATTTGCTTTAAACTGTGCCTGTGGCAGGTGGGACATTGAGGGGTGGATCTTCCTGAATCATCTGGATATAATGAATGTGGTTTAAAAATCAGAGTATTTTATGGTAGGAATCATGTGAGATCCTCTGAATCAGCTCAAGTTGATTCAGAAAAATAAGAAATCATCAGAAAAATATGAAATCACTTCGATGTTATCTTTATTTTAAGTCTTCATTGTGATTTATTAATTGTGTGATACTGTGATTCTTCTTACGTGCTGATTTCTGGTGATTTGATTGATTTACTGCCTCTCCGATCTCCTGTAGAAATTTACATGACTGTACCTGTAGGGGCCGCGGGGGTACGAGGGCTGGGTGGGCGGGGCTACTTGGCCTATGCAGCCGGGGGCGGAGCCATGGGACGAGGGGTTGGAAGTAGCGCCTCCTATGGCCTGAAGGGGGACAAGCAGGCTGAGGAAAAGCTATATGACCTGCTGCCAGGGATGGAGCTGACACCGATGAACCCTGCTGCTATGAACCTGAAGGGGACTGGCATCAAACCACCGACTCAGGTAATGGGACACACCCAAACAACATGACATATTCTGACTTTCTCCTGACATTTTTCAGGAATATGAGGAGGGAAAGAAACTTTTCTAATCTCTGAAGGAGATTAGTTTTGGGATGTGAATTCATTTTTGTTTCTTCACACTTCCTCAGCTCAAAACATTTGGCTCTTCATTCATTAAAGAGATACAATTATCCTTCAAACTGTGATGCTATGTCAACCCCGACTGAAATAAAAAGATGTTGAACTTGAAGTTCTGTTCCCAAGGTGAACACCTCCACCTGTTTGTGCTCCCATCAGGTTCTGGAAGAGCTGTGCCAGAAGAATAACTGGGGTCAGCCCGTCTATCAGCTCCACTCGGCCATCAGTCCAGACCAACGGCAGCTGTTTCTCTACAAGATCACCATCCCAGCTCTGGCCACACAGTACCCCAACGTGTGAGTACAGGAAGCTCCACCAGTGCTAAGAGTGATCTTTATTGTTCAGCAGCAACTCAGACTACTGCTACATTTAATAAAGCTACAGGGTACCAAAGCATCAGCTGGGGAAATGGAACAATTATAAACTAAAGAAACTCCTGTTTTTAGACTTTTTGATATGGAGAACCAGGTTTTCATCCTTGGGGAACTGCTGATTGGGTCATAGGAGATGTATCTTCAGTCTACATGTGTTTGGTGAACTCAGAGAAGACTTAAGACTGTATCCCGGCATTTTTGGAGGAGCTCCAGGGGTACAAGATAGTGGTTTTAGAGGACTGTCTGGTCCCTGTACGGTCAAAACAAAAGTTGTGTCCACATTTTGAACGGAAAGCCAAGCTGGTTCTCAGTGCTAGCTGGACTTCACCAGGGCTGCCCTTCGTCCCTAATCTTGTTTATGATGTCCAAGGATAGGATCTCAAGGTGTAGTCTAGTCATGGAGATAAGGATGCCAGGCTGTGTCATCTTTTTTTTTTTTTTTTTTTTTTTTTTTTTTTTTTTTTTTTTTTTTTTTTTGTAGGGTGATGAGGTTCTGTTGGTCTCTTCAGGCTATTATCTCCAGAGACTGCTTTACAGCCGAGTGGAAAGCAGCTGGAACGAAAGTCAGCTTCTCTAAATATAAGGCTATGATTCTGAGTCAGAAAAATTTGGACTGCACCTCCAAGGCTCGGAGTCAGTCTCTGCCTCAAGTTGAGGAGAAGAAATGGCTTGCTGTGTTGTTCTTTTGTTTATTTTAGGATGAAGTGGGAGATGGATTGACAAATTGGGGCTACATCTGCAGTAAAGTGGGTGCTGCTACTGGGATGTCTACATTCGGACGTGTGATATAGATCATGACAAAAGAACTATGTCTATATGCTCTCCATTTATGATAGGACGAGGAGCTCCTTCATGTGGAAGGGGCTCAGAGTGGTAGGGGTGTGAAATGAACTGGGCTTGATAAATAAATCATTTAAAACCAGGTCTGATTGGAATCTTCAGTGAAAGTACTTTAGTTAAAACTGAACTAAAATGGATTCAGTTAAATTTGACTACAGAAAATGGCATTAACTGAGCAGAGTTATACTTTAGACATAAACAAGTCATTTGAGTTCAAAAGGGGGTCAACTTTTAGCTCATCTGTGTTTGTGCATCTCTCTGCAGACACCCCTTCACTCCAGCAAAACTGTGTGTGTCTGTGGAAGAAGCTAAGGTCCACGCAGCTGAACATACCCTGCAGACACTCTGCCTGCAAACAGAGGGCGCTGCTGATGCCAGCTGTGCGACTGCAGCTGCTGTGGCCTCAGTAGCCTTCCCAGGTATGTGAAGGTCCGTACCCAAATCCAACTAACTTCTCAGTCACTAAAGCAGCGACACAACCCATCTGACTCTCATAACTTACCAGAACCAGATCACACACGTGATTAAAAAGAAGTTCTGTGTTGGTCTCACTGAACGAACAGGGCTTAATAAGTTATCTTCTGCTAAAAGGCTTCTTCTTGTCTTCTTGCAGGCTACGCTCTGGCAACCCCAGGGTCCTCGGGAGTGGCCTCCCAGCTGAAGCAGGCAGTTTCTCTGGGTCAGGACCTAACCGCCTACACCACTTATGAGGGCTACCCTGCGTTTGCTGTGGCAGCTCGCCACACTGATGGATATGGTGTTTTCTAAACCAGCTGTTTCCATGGAAGTTAAATTGTGGAGCTGCATTTATACCACATAGCTTTTGCTCACTGCAAAGGTTGATTCAGTTTAGAGACACCAAACACTGTGACCTGGCAAGCTGTCAAATCTGATTGGGTCTTTATTGATCACAGATTCATATAAACTAAAAGTGAACTGGTGTGAATGTAGCATTCTGCTGTTGTCCTCAGGTTAAACAGGGAGATTAAACTCCTTTCAGACCTAGTCAGAAACTAGTTCAGTCTCATCCCAGATAGCTGCTGCTGAAAATCTGACCAGACTCGTCAGTCGCCCAGAAACAAACTCTTCATCTGTCAATTTGTTTCATTCCTCCCTCTCACCTGTTTTATTTCCTCTTTTAATCTGAATTATCTGCCCATCCACAGTTTGGTTTGTGATGCTGAAAACCGCCTCTGATTGGCTGATTCATGTTTTCTGGTTAGATGTTTACAGTTTGACTTATCTCTAAGATATATACTTTCTGAGTGTCTTATACTGGCGATTGCAATAGTTTTGGGCTAAAGATAACTTTAGCTTTTCTTCAGACCTTTAAATCTGCCTCAGTTCTTTAGTTTTACGCCAAATAAATTAATTTAAAGAGAAAAGATGCAGAAATAAAAGACATTAGTCTGACCTATCTGTAGTTTTATTTTATTTCAGAGGATACGAAGCCCTTCTTTTTAACATCTGTTAATAGTTAACAGTGCTTATTTTTATTTTTCATTTCTGTAAAACTTGAGACAAAGTCTTGATTTTAAATTGAAACCTGTTTTTCTGTTCAGCTTTCAGAAAAAGCTCTCACACCAAGCTAAACGTAAGAATTAGGCGGCTCTACCTGCTGTGCCGATGATGATGATGATAATTACATCTCACTGAAAGGACTTCTGTAAAAATAGGGCAGAAACATTTCCAGAAATTCAAATGTAACTAAAATTATAATCTGCTAACACTTTTTATAAACATTATTTTGTCATATGTTCATACCTTTTTTGGCTCGGCCCAGAACTTCTGAGACAACAATTCGCAGTATTTGCACCAAACAACCAATCAGAACTTACAGGATGAAAATGAAGTCTGTCACTGTTGGTTCTGTTTTGGTTACAGGCCTGCATATATAACCTCCTGTATAGTGGGAGGAGCTATAAGCTAAGAACTATGGTACTAAAAAAGTAATACACAGAGCTTAGAAATTGTATTTATAAGAATCTATTTAACACAAATCTTCCTGTTTTATACAAGTTCATTGGAGCTTTTTAAAAGCATACTTTTCATTATCTTCAGTCCAGCAGGGTTGTTTCTGCCGAGCGTAAAAATGCTCAGATACCTACTTCGGATTAAATTTGTTGTTTTATTTCTGATATTTTTTCTTTTTGTTTTCAGTGTTCATATTTTCACACTGTTTTCTTTTCCTTCCATTAGTCTGTTGCATTAGTTAAAACTCTTCTCCTCTCTGGATCCTTAAAGTCCAGACGTTAGCATTTATTCAGATCCATAACCTTTCATTATAACTAGAGACAGGTTAGAAGTTAAAAAAAAAAAAAAAAAAAATGGATGACATGGTGTCAGGCTCAAACAATGTCCCAGGGAATCCTGTTTTTTTTTTTCTTTTGGACAAAAGCAGCTGCTGACAGCAGCAGATTAACTTTTACTTCTTCTGTTTGACTGAAGGTTTGTGGAGATTTCAGAACAGATGACACATGTTGGCATCCGAGCTGTGAACATGCCAAAGCAGAGACAGTATTAAAGTGTGTGAAGCACTTAAAACTTATTTTTGTACGTGGAATCAGATGAACTATCCAGACATATTTGTACAGAGGTATTTTAACTTGTCTTTGCTGCCATAATTGACTTAGAAAGAAAAACATGTGATGCTGAATCAGAACCAATCTGTGATGAGAGAAGAAAATTGTGGGCATTCTATGAAACTGTTGTGAATTATTATCCTTTGTTATTTCTAATCTGAATTAACCAAATAAAGAATTAACAAACAACTTTGATGTTTCCATTTTTTCTACAGATTATTTACAGGATTTTACATCTTCAAGAATTCCATTCATTAAGACTTGTGCACAGCTCTCTGTAGGCCTCACCACTGCATTTCAACCAGGTTCAACTTTGGACTTTATAATGGGCCACTGCAAGACTTCTTTTACAGCCGTTCTGTTGTGAATTTGCAGGTGTGTTTGGGATCATTGTCCTGTTGATGACTCGGTTTGGGTCAAATGTAGATGTCGAACAGATAGCCTTGCATTTGACTCAAAAATACTTTTGTATGCAGAAGATTCCCTTGTCAACTCAATGACTGCAAAGTGCTCAGATCCAGTGGCTGCAAAACAGGCCAAAACATCAGTCTTATAGACAGTTATATTCAGTAGCATGTGTTTATAAGAGATGCTCTCATAATCCTTCTAAAATCTGTGTGAAGGGTCCACTGAACAAATTCCATCACAAATTCAAACAGGAAGTAGATTTCCCAGAACAAGACTTATTTAGCATCAAGAAAATATTTGTATTTCAGCTAATGATTATTAAAAAAAAAAAAACATCAGGGTTTAATAATTATATCACAAATAATTATAATCATGTCTAATCACACATTATAAGTCTGTGTACTGATTTGATTTAGCAAAAAAGACACATCTTTCAGGTGCATAAGGAACAGTTTTATATGCTAGACTTGTTTAATACATTACTCTGAGCAGAAAACTGAGCAGGAGGGATTTACAGATTCAGAGCCTCTTTTGATGAATCAGCTCTTCAACTCAGAAATCCTATGACAGAACAGAAAAATAAATGCGTACTGCTTGTGTAGCTTTCTCCAAAGCACATATTTCCATTTCTCTGGTTCTGTACCTTGGCTGAAAGTGGAGGAAGCTTTGACTAAAACAGTGGTTCTGTTTGTCTGGAGGTCACACTGTGGTGGTCTCTTCTGCTGGCTTTTGGTGTCTCCAGAGTCTTCACAGTTCAGGTTCAGAACCAGATAGTGCACTTACAGAAAGTCACTGAGGAATACTAAACATGTCCAAGATATGAAGGGAAAGCAACAACCAGAAAAAAAACAACCTTGCAGACATTTCATATAAAATTTTGAGACATTTATGATGCAAACAAACATTGTTAGATTGATTAGACTTCTTGTTTGATTAGTTTGGCGCTGTTTGCTGGTTCTGGTTCTTTTCACGTCTCTAAGTTTCAGAACTCAGCAGAGCATCCAGTAAAAAAACGTTGTCCCAAGTGCTGATCAACCAATCAAATTCAAAATTGGGAATAATAACAGACACATCATTCTAGACAGCTAAAGATAAGCTCTGTAAACATCTTGCGTCATATTCTTTTAATCGAGAAGATTTCATTTAACCCTCCGAAACAAGTAGTTGTCTCTCAGTCTTTTTCTAAATTTCCTGTAAGGAACCTCCGCATTTAGCACGTTAACGGAGGCTTTTGGAGGCTGAGGTGGAGCTCTTGGGTTTCCTGTAATTTCTTTGAGCATTACACATTCTGACCTTGAACTCATTTGCTAGCATGTCCACTCATGGGAGCTGTCCTAAATGTTTTTCATTTGTTTAGAAATCTCTCTCTTTGTAACATGATGGACTTCAGAAATGGCTTTTCAACCTTTCCCAGATTGCTGTGCAGCAACAGTTGCTACTTCAGGATCACTGAGGACGTCTTGCTTCATTGGCGTTGTTTTAGCACACACTGGATTCCTATTTTTAAACATACCAAGGACCAAATGATTGAAAACCTTTAAAGCTGAAAGACTTTGAAGTAAGCAAACCTTATATTTGCTCCAGTCAGAAGAGTGTGACAGTAGCAAAGAAAAACAGTGTTTTGCGAGCTGCAGTTAATCCTCTTATGTAAGCGCTCGTTTAATTCAGTTTTCAGTGCAGTCTCTAATCCTCCATCAGCTGTGTGTTAATCCACAGAAGAAGATGCCACTCTGAGGCAGCGAACAGTCAAACATCTACAGATGTTCAGGACGTTTCTCAGCAGAAAGGAAATGTGACATGAATTTAACTGTCCAAACAGGACGCGGTTCTGCTGCACTATAACTTATGCATCGATAATTGAATTGATTATTTTATGTTTAAAGGGTCATTATTAAGGTTCAATACGCTTTCTTAAACTAAACACAGCAGGTAATTATCACTGTTCCAAAAACTGAAAACTGAAGATTAATGGTCCTGATGCTGTGCTGATTTTTATTATTTTTCTCCCCATGATCCAGACTTTCATTTAAGCCTTTAAAGTGCTGCAGACCTTCTGAATGTCCTCTAGAGTTTTTCTTTGGACTTTGACTGCTGTTTCGTTCAGTTTCGGTTTCAGAATAATCAGAGGATTGTGGATGTATAAACACGAAAGAATGAAAGTGAAATCCCGATGACCAGGTTGAGGCCATTTCAGTGAATGCGACTGGATAACAACTTTGTCTCTCTCTCTGCTCATCATCCCCTGATGTCATCAAGCACAGAGAGAGAGAGAGAGGGAGAGAGAGAGAGAGAGTGAGCTGCAATCAGAGTGGTCAACTGTTTCTCCTCTTAAGGTTATCCTGCCATCTCTCCGAGGACCAGCAGCATGACAGCGCCTCTGCGCAACCTGAACAGCCCAGATGTGGAGATGAAGACTTCGCAGCTGGACAACTGCCCAGGTCAGTGTGTGTCTGCTCATTGTCCCTGTCAGACAGACTAAAACATTACCGCATGAAAATATGTTTCTGAAGTTTATAAAAGCTTTATGAATGTGTGTAGATTCTGATCTCTAAAACTTCTAAGGAGATTCAAGCTTTAAAATTCCCATCAGCCTATGGTTTCTGCTGTTAATCCTTCCTCAGCAGTCAAAAACATTTATGTTGTTTCTACCCGCTCTGCAGTACAGTTAACCAAACCTGAGCCGCATATGTCTGTCATCTTCTCACTTATAGTCCTACTAACAAAGCATCACTTCCACATTAAACATCTGGACTCCTGCAGCAGCTTACCCATCATGTAGGCTCTGATACAATCATTCAAAACTAAAACTCCAAACCAACATGGTGTCTTTCACAGGTCATACAGAGCTGTTATTGATAAATTACTGTTTACATTTCATATTCAGCTTGGGGAAACAGAACAACCTCACTCTGAAGGCCTTATCTCAAACTTTGTTTCAATGTTTTGAGTGTTTTGGACCACAGAATTAGATTTTGACTCTTGTTGAACAAGTTGGTTTCTTCTTCTTTTTTAAACAAGAACAAATACATGACACGGATAGGTAGACACTTGTCTAAGGTCGCTGAGAGGGGGCAACAAGAACATTAACAGGGTTGTCAGGACAAATGACAAGGTGCGGCAGTACATATTTGGCTCATATGAGAGGGACACTTACCAGATTGGTATTTTGGGTAATTTTTGTTCTTGTTTGTGATGTAGGGGTGACGAAGAGAAATCAATGTTATGTGTTGGCTTCAAATTTTAGAAATTCAGTATTATTTCAAACTGATTATTTTTTACTGACACATGCTTGCATTGTTTACTCTCATGGCATGCTTGCAGCATGCTTTTTTTGTGTGATGTGGATTTGAGAAGCATCTTCGAGTTAAACTGGAATTGACACTGAAAGCTGAATGGTCCTACTCTGATAGATGTCTGATGCTTCATTTATCATAGCAATATCCTGTTCCGACAAGACTAGAATGCCTTTTTTGCATATTTCTTAAAAACAAACAAGCAAGCATAAAAAAAAAAAAAAAATAAAAAAAAGGTTTTGTCATGACACTTAAGAAAAAACACCCCCCAACCACACAGCGCAAGGCCCATCTGCACTGCAGGGCCCGGCCCAGGCCGGATTTGACCTCATTTAAAGTCAGCCATTGATTGGTTCATTGGCCACTGGGTTGGGTACATTAGCTTATTATCCTATGCTGTCATGCCCTCATGTCTTCAGCATCCTACTGCTGGATGGTCTGGTACAGTCTTTGGTCATTTTCTGCCATATTTTGCTTATATGTGTACCGTTCGTTCGGCATTCTGCCTTCTATCGACCAGTTGCAGCCATAATTGTATGAAATAAAACAGTAACATAAGCTTGATGTTGTCTATTGTTGTGTGGCAAAGTAAATGAAGTCACATACAGATTCACGTGTTTTTGATTTGATGATAACCGCCGACTTTCAAGGCGGCACTCTGCTCAATGCAAACATAACCAGGGCCGGGGTACAATAGGTCCGGGCCAACTATGGCCGGACCAGCCCAGGCCTGGAGGAAGCACATTAGAAAGGGCTGAAACAGTTCAGCATCTGTTGAAGTCTGAAGATTGTCTTGCAGACTTGAAGCACAATGAGAGTTACTGTCCTCTCCTCTCAAACCAAACCAGCTGCAGCTGGTTTCAGTGGTGCTGCTGACAAATTTAAATTTAAACAGAGAGACAAACAGCCCAGATGTATCAACAGGACATTAAGGTCTGAGTGCTTCAAGTTTGGATTTTAGATGAAAATTAAAACCACAATCATCTGAGTTAACAGTTTTGAGAGAACTATCTGAAGAAAATAAAACTTGGTGTTACAGTAAAAGATGATGGAGATGTAAGTAACAAGTTACAATAAAAACAAAGACTGGAAAAGGAGAGGAAACAGGATAACTGGGATTTCTGAGTTGATTCTGACTCATCCAGTTCATGTAGGAAATCAATGGACCCACATTATGTTGTGACCTCGGAAAGGACCCTCTCTCCCAGTGATAGCTTGATGAGTCTCTTGTCATATGACATCAGTCTGTCTGTGCTTGGTCTTTAATAAATGGTTTCAACCCAAACAAGTTGGGCAGGTGGGAATAGTTCAGAGACTTTAAGAGAAAACAGCTCCCTGTCTCCTTGTTTCTTTGTGGTGGGAATTTTGGCAGCTCAGTCTGCTGATTTCCATCTCTGTGGATAATTACCTTCACAGTGGGGATGAATGGACACGTCACCTCCTCCATTCACAGACAGGATGGAAGGATGAGGAGGAGGGGCACAACAGTAAAACACTGGTTCTCCCGAAGGTGTTTGTAAATCTGTTCATGAGTCAAGTTTAAAATGATCTGATATTTAGTCTGCTGAAGATTAACATGTTCTTTTTATTTTTTCTAAATGCACTTGTCTCTCATTCATCCACATGAACAGAAACAAGCACTAGCATTTTCCTGAACAGAGAAAGCACTGATGGCACTAAATATTCTGTGACATGCAGTGTTTTCCAGCAATGAAAACAAATGGAACCATCAGGTGGATTTTGCTGCAGATTTGACACCTATAGCAGAGAACACACAACAATACCATCAGTATGAGGAGAGTCTGGACTCACTGCAGCTTCAGTTCAGAGAATTTTTGTTAAAACTGCTGGAACCATGTTCCTTTGTCAGAACTGATCTGCACCTCCTTTCCAACCTGTTTTTACTTTTCCCCTCAGTGAGCTCCCTGAACGTGGCCCCTGGCCTGTAAAGCTTGGAGCCTCCTGTTGTCGTAGCACTCCGAGCTGTCCTCACCTCCTCAACAGGCTCCTTGTTCAGACTTCAAGCCCTCAGTCTCTCTGTGGACTAAAGATCTTTTGTCCTCAAACATAGGCAGAAAAGAAGGGATGGGGAGTTGAGAAAAAAAGGAGAGGAAGAGGAGAGGTATAAACATACAGAGCACAACGATCCTCACAGGATGACAAAGGTTTCTTTTCCTCCATTCTGTTGGTTTCAAAGGACAAAACACAGTGATGAGGAATGATATGACATAGTTCTGTTGTTGGACGTTGTTTTGTCCGCTCCAGTTGACACGATTCTGAGCTGGGATCTGATTCAGTGTCAGAGTAGCCGACCTTTAATAGATTAATAGCCCTCGCTGTGACTATGAAATAATCCTCTTACATCATGAAAACGCCCTGAGCATCAAAGAGGATGGGAGCACCCAACTGCTTCTCTTCTTTATCCATGTTTGAGGACTGTACCACTCTTCCTGCTACACACATCAAGCTTCAATTGGTGTTGCTGTTAGTATCAGAATCATCTGTCAGTTCTGAACATTAATTCTTATGTTGTCACAAAACCTGATAATCTGGACATATAATGTACAAGAAGTTTTTTTTTATTTATTTACACAAGTTATCCAGTGTGACTGTATGTAGCTGGTTGTCTATATGACTGGACTATATTACTATCAGGTCAGCAGATTTGAGTATTTATTTTATCTTAACAAAATATGAATTAGTGCAAATTGTCCTGTCAGCAGTATGATCATATTTGTTTTGAGTAGGTGCTTTTTAGAAATAAGGTGAACAGAATTGATTATTTATCATTTAGTTTCAAATTAACACTGGAAGCAAAATAATATAAGGAAGAGTGTGAAATGTCAGTTACAAATATATTTCAGTGTATATTTTGAATCAGCTTCACTTCATCTGTTACTGTAAAATTCATCAGTCCATCTGTTCCATGTTGCAACACATCGGTGCAACATCTTTGATGTAGTTAAATTGTGAATGGACCTGAAGGAGTTAAGTTTTCTAAAAGATTTCCTGGGCTGAGAACTGGTTCACAAACTGGTTACGTTGCCATAAAAAAAATAATGGATGTCCAGTGTTTGGAGGGATAAAAAGGGTATCACAGATAGATGATTTCAGTTGATGATTTTAATTACTTTGAGTTAAAAAAAGTATTTTAAAGAGGTAGTTGCAGATACCTGTTGTCGATGTAAATACTATTTGTAGTGAGGCACAGTCAATGTCCAGAAGGCTGAAATACAGACAACAGTGTAAGGCACACACACCCAAAGCATACACAGCTCCTATGGGTCACACACACACACACACACACACACACACACACACACACACACAAACAAACACACACACACACACACACACACACACACACACACACACACACACACAGAGTAGAAGAAATATTTCTCACTGTCCATTTCTTAGAATAGTGGCCACCCCATATGTCAGTAACTGTCTTAATCGATAATGTTACTGGGTCAATGATTATCTGGCAATATAACTATCTAAGGTGGAGACAGAGGCAGAGCACGAAGTTACATCACTATATTTTTACAACCACTCATTGCAATTTTGCTTCATGTCATCCACTGTATAAAATATGTACGTATGCGCTGTGTGAATGATGCTCTCAGTTAAAGACTGATCATGCGATGACCAAAGCTTTTCAGATCCTTTCTGGTTTGATATCAGCTATATGAGAAACTTTGAAATGTTGAAGGTAACCTGTACTATTAGCCACCTCAAGACACCTTTGCGGGAAGAATGGGACAAAATAACAACTGGACATGCATTGGTATTCACAATGTCAGCATACTTTTCGGTGTGGGATTAAATATTGTACACATTACACAGAGGAGAGCTGCACTGAAACAGCATTTCTGGAATTTGTTAAAGCCTCATACAGAAATGGATGAATGTTAAGACATCAAATTGAGCTGATGAGATAAAACTATAATTATACTGGACTGGATTAATTTTCACAAATCTTGGTGTTTGCTGTAATGTGGTTTTTTGCTTGTTGACAAAAACATAATAGAAATAGTGTTTATTGTTAGAAAATGTATTTCATATAAATTATTGTAGAAATATTTCATAGCACTTCTCAGGTTGGTGTTTCGCAGTTTAACACTTTTGATTTTCCAGAGTCAGAGTCTGCAGACAGCGGCATTGGGGATGTGGACGAACTGCCAGTTCCTCAGAAGATCCTGATCAGTAACATCACATGTGACTCCTTCAAGATCAGCTGGAACATGGATAGGAGAGGCCAGGATCGGATCACACATTACTTTATTGACCTAAACAAGAAGGAAGACAAGAGCTCCAACAAGTTCAAACACATGGTGAGAGACATTTAGTTGATGATGACAGAATTCGATTCAGGTGCCCACTCACTGCAGTTGGGGAACCTTATCTTCCTGTCTCTGCTTGTTTCCCAGGATGTGCCAACCAAGCTGGTGGCCAAAGCGGTTCCTCTGCCGATGACCGTCAGAGGTCACTGGTTCCTGAGTCCTCGAACGGAATACACCGTGGCTGTTCAGACAGCCACCAAGCAGCCTGATGGAGAATACGCTGTTTCTGCTTGGAGTGAGATCATTGAGTTCTGCACAGCAGGTCAGACAGAAAAACTGAACCACCTGTTCTTCACTTCAGTTTCTTAGAATGAAGAGAAGGACTTAGGTTTAACTTGCTCTGTATTTGCTCTGCAGTTATATTAAAGATCATAATAAATCTAGCTAAACTTTTTCATTGTGTCCTATTGCTATGTTAGACTACAAAAGCAGAATTTGCTTCAAGTATCTATAATTTTATTTTAATAAAATCAATTAATAAACCATATTCCAAACACTGAGATAGCTGATTTCATCTAAAGCCAAAATATAATGCAAAACAGATCCACAGTTAAAGTAAAACACAAAGTTTGTTTTTGCAGACTACTCCACCATCCAGCTGAAGCAGCTCCTGCTAAAAGCAGAAGCTATTGCTGGCAGGATGTTACCGTTCACAGTCTTCTACAGAAACCAGCAGAGGGAGTACTTCCAACCAAACAGGTGGGACCTGCAGATGTAGCTGCACCAATGCTCCAGGCAATTAAATGTGTTTTAATCCATCTGTGTGTTGTGAACAGCCAGTATTACCGTTCCAGAGACGCTCAGTGCTGTTGCATGCTGCCATCAGTGAAGGACAACAGTGGCAGCCATGGGTCACCCATCAGCGGTAAACTGGAGGGCATCTTCTTCAGCTGCAACACAGAGTTCAACACTGGACGACCGCCGCAGGATTCTCCGTATGGCCCGTACCGCTTCCAGGTATATCTGTCGAGCTGAGTGACACTTTAAGACTCCAAGCCACAACAATCACACTAATCTATCAACCCCAAAACCTCTTTATGCCTAAATCATCCTGCCTCAGTGATCTGTATGAAGACTGGGAGAGTATGAGCTCTTGTAGTGTAACGCTTGATCACTGACCTTTAGTTCTTGCTTATTTGCCTTTTAGCTGAACTTTTATGAATTTACCTCCCTTACCTGTAACTGCTGTAATATACATTGGTGTGGATGAAGTTTGTTCCATGATTGTACCAGATTTCAAAAAAGCTCATGTCCAATAATGTAACAACCCCAAATGCTTAAGTGGTTGTTGCTCAGTCTTTCTATTTGTAGGTGTGTAATTGGCTGTTTTGAGTTGTTTTTTTATTATTATTATTATTTAGAAGCAAATTATTTGCTATACTGAGATGACCCTGATAAACGCCACAATTTAAAACGTGTTGGTCTGTTAATAAAGCTGGTTTCCTGGTACTTATGCTGTTGCTGTAGTCCTCGCATCACTAGATTTTGTTCCTCTCCATGCAGCTTGGAGGTGAAGTTGTGCCAGAAATCTTTGAAAATCTGGATATAAAAGCATGTACCAAGTGGTGAAGAAATAACTACATAAGTAAAAAGAAAAAGACCTTTAATGAGAATGGCTTTAGCTTTAGCAGAGGTTATTATAAACACTACAGTGCAAAGAAGGCATGTTTTTTAGAGACTTTTTGGCCTTTTTTTGGCCTTATGGATGACATCATCATCAACTTCAGGTTTCCAACAACATTCCTTATGGAGCTGTGCTCTGAGCTGAAGTGCAATAGGCTGAGGAGCCATGCACTGCCCATACCTATACAGCTGCTGATGGAAACATGCCAGTTAGCAACTAATTCCAACCTTGGAACTATCTTTATGTAAAAACTCCCAAAAATTGCAACTGAACAGGTCAACATGGGTTGCAGGGACAGACAGTTTTCCTACCGTAATTATTGCTAGCAACTGCATACATCATGTATGTTAATTTATGTTTTATAGATCCAAGCTGACCTCCTCTTGAACCAGAAAACCAACATCTACTTTGGGGATTTTTACTGCATGTACACCTCATACCACTATGTCATTGTGGTCCTGGCCCCCAATGACTCCAAAGGAGACATTTTTTGTAAAGGTAAGCTGCCAGCCTTGGATAGATCAAACAACTGCTTCCTGAGCTGCACTGAGGAAGAGGATGGCTCGCTGTCCTTCCGTCATGCTCAGGACGTCATCCTGGAGGTGATCTACACAGAGCCGGTGGAGCTATCACTGGGGATGGTGTCACAGATCAGCGGGCACCAGCTGATGAGCCTGTCTACCCTCAATGCCAAGAAAGATCCCAGCTGCAAGATCTGCAACATCAGCGTGGGACGTTAACAATTTCTTCAGACAGGATGACCAGCTTATCCATATGGTAACAAACATAGGAGATACTAACTGATGTTAACACTACTGGTTAAGTGCCCAGCTGAAAAAAAACCTCCAAGAAGCCAGGCTCATGGATTGTTAATGCATCAGCTTAACATGTCTTACAGTAAGACAGCACCCCCATGTGATTGTATGGATGAAGATGGGTCTGGATGGATAAAGAAAACAGGGAAACTGCTGTTTGTTTCCTCTGTCAGTCTGTTGTTTTTATAACCTCTTCTGTCTGTTTTTTATTGTACCCATGGCAACAGATGTTCTTTAACAAAATATGTATCTAAACCCCAAAGCTTAGAGATAATCTTTGCCTTATCTTTCACTTCAGATGTGCACTTCTGCAATAAACTCTTCTGGTCAGGGAGGTTACGAAATCAAATTAACAGCTGTAAACAAACTAATTCAAATGGCACCAGAAGACTTTTTTTGTAGTTTATGTGAGCGTCAGTCTGTTAGAGTCAATGGAGAATAATGAGGTGTCTTTAATGTCTATATGCTGTGAATGTTCTATTTTCAGAATCAATAAACAGAAATGTTACCTGCAAACTTGTTGTCTTTAACGATGGTTTCTGTCAAAAAGAGCCAGAGACTAAAAGAGCTTTTAGCATTTCAATCACTTGTACAGGGGCTAAATCTAGTGAGAAACTTCAAGAGGGAAATAAAGCGCAACTGATGTTAATCAGATGCTGAGTTTCCTCATCTTCCGTATCTCTCATCATTGATTTCACTCCAACATCTCTAACAGCAAACTTTCCACAGCTTCATTATGTGAATAAAACCTGAAGAGAAAACTCATGTCATATCTCACGTCATATTTCCTTAGGCACCACAAGCATGAGAGCATAATATCAAACTATAAATGAAAGCAATGTCAGTTGACCCTAATTGACACTTCTAGTTCATGTTTGTCTTTTGTGAATAAACCTGACACACACATGTTCTTCTCTTGGCTGCTTCAAGCTGCTGCTAAAAATGTAAGAGCACTTTCAGGGAGAGTATGCAGCTGTGGAGCAAGACCATTTCCTGAAAAACTTTCAGCAGCATTCATATGAAGGTGTTTAAAACCTTTCTTCAGAGTCAAGATCAACAATAAAAAACAATAACCATGAGCCTGTGATACCTAAGAGCATGTTTGAAGCATCTCCGAGAAGGTATAAAGATATAGAGCAAAGCTGTTACATTAAATTTCCTTTGAATTTAATTTCTTGTCAAACAATCTAAGTTATTTTGTTTTGTATCAGCTTTATTTGTTAATATCAATTCATGCACTTCAAGCTGCAACACAGTCTATAAAAAAGTTGCTTCTGAGCTGTTATTCTGTCTTTCTAATGTTCCAATTCCATTTCCCACCTCTAAAAGCTATTCTTGCTTTGAAGATATAACGACTGAAGAGTTTCAGTTGTTATTTTCTCTTATTCTTCCACCTAAATTCAAAATTATCTTTTAGGAGAGGTAAGGACTGTAAGCATGCCAGTCCAGCTACTGTACCCTCATCTCCCTCAGCCATGTCTCTGGAATGTGCACAAATATTAGAGTGTGTACAGATAAATGACCGAATGCATGGAGGAAGTCATCAGATAAATTGGATGCAAACAAAATTCAATTCTAGGTAGAATAAGGAGGCAAAGTAGGCAAATACCAGAGCTCCAACTGGTGAAAGGTGACAACAGGAATGGCGGCATGACAGGAGTATCTGGCAAATCTGGACTGTATTCAATGAATGTTTTACTGTAACTGAAAGGAGTGATTACTGGAATTGGGACAACAGTAGAGTAATTAGGGAAGAGTGGGAAAAGCTGAGAAGGAAATAGGAAACTGAGGTAAATGAGGGAGACAGACATGGGAATAGCAGAAAACAGAGGAAACTAAAGAACAAATAGAACAACAAGCAAAAGGTTATACAACACAAAACCCAACAAGAGAATCCAGAAAACTAATACAAGGAGGCATGGATGCATAGTTGGACAAAATGTTGTCTGGTTTATAATAGATTACTATCAAGGTAGATGATAAGGCAGTTTATTTTTCTCTTTATGATTAGTTGAAGGTAGGTTTGTTCAAGCTCTTTCTAGATGTTTCTAAAAACTGAATTCTTGCAGTGTTGCAAACAATCATTATCAGCCAGTGAGAGATGGTCAATAAAGAAAGAGATATTACAGCTGAATATTATCTGAATAAATGTGGTGTGAAATGTTGCTAAAATAGCTTTCCAACAGCATATGTACAATTAAAATAGATGTGCCCCCAAAACTGAACCCAGAGGAACCCCACATGACAGATCAGTATGATCAATAAGGCCTCGGAAATTGTCAGAAACAAAATACAAAAATCTCCCCCCTCCTTGTTAATGTTATATCTGTGGTTTTACCAGTAAGCTCTAGTTCTAAGAAGTCACTTATCAGAATAAAGATAAAAAGATAAATCAGGAAGCAGAAACCCAAAACTTGATGACCTAATAAACAAGGACAAGTCCCAAGTCCATCGGGCAAATAAAAGACAGAGACAGACATTTACCTGAACATGGATTGCCAGCTGGTGACAATGCTTCTGCTACTGCTCTGGTTGTCAGGTAGGACTAAAAAATTTTACTGTCAAAATGCAAAGTGAAACATCAGTCAGTTGAATTCGGATTTGTCGAATCATAAAGAGAATCATCAGTGCTGACATCTACAAAAACAAACAAACAAAAAACTATTACAAATCTAATATTTTTCTTTGGAGATTCTTTTGTTATTATTGTTTAAAATATTGCATATCTGCTTGCTTGATGAGGGCTGTTTTGCTAAAAGACCACTTGAGATATTTTGGTCTTAGATAACAGAAAGGACTAAATGGCATCAAGGCAGTCAATAATGTTGAAGCATGTAAATTTTGATGAGTTAAAACTCATTCTGACAACATTATTAAACAGTTAATATGACAAAGCTTTAACTGAATATTTGTATTTAATTCAGTTCAGTTTAATAAAAAGAAAAACTGTTCAAGTTAAAACGTCAGATTTTATCCACAAAACACAGGCCTGAGGTGAAGATGCTTAATTTTAATTAAGTTTTTTGTTCCTATTATTTATGTCCACAGAGCTGGAGGCTGAAGAAAACTACAGCTCAGCAGGTAATCGGAACCTGATCAATCAATGTGACTCTATTTATTTGGAAACCAAATGAACAAAAATAACATCAAAACAAATTTAGGGATTAGAAAAACACATTTATGTCCAGCTAAAAGCAGCCTGATCTAAACTAATGAAACTTGTAATACAGTTAAGTACAGTCCAATACAATGTGACTGCATTTATAAAACGTCAACATGTTTGAAGAAACCAGAAAAATGAATTAAACATCATCTTTGATGCAATCCCCCTGTACTATGAGACAACATGAAAGACTAGGGGGTTGGGGGGGACTCTTTTCATGTACCTCAGGTGTTGGATTATGATTTTTATTTCCTCTATGTTTTTTTTCACACCAAACTTTTCAGGTGCTACAATAGATAGGAAGAGTCAGTTTTTAGTTAATCAGGATTAGTAGCAATGCATACAAAAATTCCTAAGTCCTCTTAATGCATCCAATTCTTTTGTTTCAGAAAAAAACAAAACATATTTTTAAAATTTTGGAAACTACTTCATAAAAAAATTTAAATAAAATTTAAAGCTGTTGGAAAAATTAGACATATTGTTCACCATCTTTAGAAGTTACTTAACAAATTATCCACACACAAAAAAATCAACATAAAAATATAGTTGTTATAATCATCTTTCTGTTAATATTATTGCATACAGTTATATTCAGTAAATTAGAATATACATTCCAATGAGTCTTGTTTGTCAGATTAAAAGAACCTTTTGAAAATAACAACCTTTAAACAGGTATTAAACATAATTTTCATTAAGCGCACAATTCTGTTTTTAAAAATAGTTTTTTCATTGGTCTGCATGTCAGCAATATTCTAAATTTAAATGTCACATTTTATTTAACTGTATTCAAAAAAATCATCATTAAAAAAGGCTTTCAAAAATTCATCTGTGTGTAATTAATCTATATAATGTATTTCACTTAGTAATAAAGTTCCTGAAATAAATGGTCTTTTCAATAATATTCCAATTTATTGAATGGGTCCGTATATACAGTGCCCTGCACATAATCATCAGTTATGAACTAAAAGACATCTTCCTCTTCATTTTCTATAGCAGCACTATAAGCTCACTTGAAAAATACTGATAGTTGCAACTTTAAACATAATTTCTTAGTGGGGTGTTCAGCAATTTTTTCATACACAAAGATCATACTATAAGGATCCATGTATTGTTTTACAGTGAAAGAAAATAATTTCATGAAAGAGATTTAGAGACTGAAGTTAATTAACTATACCAGTTTTAAAGCTGGAAGTATTTAAAATCCAGATGGAAAAATGTAGTAGTTTTGTAAGTGTAAATGTAGCAGAATACAAAAGTTTAGTGTTGTTTTTAAATTAAACAGGAAATTCTAAAACACACCAAGAAGCTGGTTTATTTCTTTAGGAAATAATTAGAAAATAAATATAATTAAGATATAAGTTCTAATTTTATTTGTCATTATTATTTAAATGGAAGGCCTTGACAGTTCTCTCTTATTCCTCCTCCACACGGTGTGTGCAGCTAGGGTGGTTTTTGACTCATTTAAGCCCAAAATATCATCTTAGTATTTTGTTTGCTTGTCCAGATGTTCTGTACGCTTTTCTTTAGCAGTGGAGTATTGTGCTGTGAGTATTCATAGGGTTGATTGTGGTTTATTGTATTACTTATCTTAATTAAAAAAAAACAACAAACAAACAAAAAAAACAAATTAGCTCATTCCATGTCTTTGTGAAGATCTCTGTGAGTAGTTCATGGTTCTTGGACAATTCATCCGATTATACTTCTTACTCTGATGACATGAAGAAGCACTAGAAAGACACATAAACATGTGCTTTAACATGGTGTTGTATAGTGTAACTTCTTACATAGATTTCTTATTATTCCTCTTTTCTTCATTTTTTTCAGGAGCTCCATGTGAAACAACTAAAGCTGACATTGTGATGTTAATCGACGGTTCTGGGAGTATTGGCCCTGAAGACTTTGCAAATATTAAATTATTTATATATAAACTAGTTCAAAACATCCATATTGGCCCCAACAGTTTCCAGATTGGTATTACCTTTATTATCATTTAAAAGAGTTGTCTATGTCATGATGCTGTTTTTGTAAGAAATAATAATGAAAAGCAAAACATTTAGAAATTTAGAAAGCATAGAAACGTTTAAAAAGACAGATACTAATGTTTTATTCTACTCATCCAACATATTAGTGGTAAATTTATAAAGAATAAAAACAGTAACTTATAATTGTCTGGTTTGACCAATGACTGTGTGCTTTTTGTAGGTCTGACTCAGTACAGTGAGAAAATAATCACTGTGTGGAATTTGAACACACACAGAACCAAAGAGTCCCTGCTGATGGCTATTAACAACATACAAAAGTTGGATGGAGGCACAGAAACAGGTCAATATATTATTGCTGTTACAGCAGATTCTCATCATGAGGAGATCTGGGATTTCAGGTTGTGTTCACTCACAAACCAGAACGTTAAAACCTTAACGAATAATGAATAACCTTTATTAAATCAAAAGCTTATAAAAGGTTTAGATGCTGCATCCATTATATTGATGGCAAAGTATCTGTTAAATTGTGTGATGAGTATCATGTGTACCTTATTTATATTTGAATTCACCATTTTTAACAGTTTTTTCTTAATGAGTCTTTATCCTAACTTTTAATCTTTTGAATTGTTTATTTTTTTTTTTTTTTTTCATATTTTTTACAACATGCAGGAAAAGCTCTGGATTACATATTTCATCACAACTTTAAATCCACTGTGGGGATGCGTGCTGACTCTAATAAAAAAGTTGTTCTGATGACGGATGGAGACTCTTATGACGACGTAGAAATCCCTGCGAAGAACCTGAAAGACGCTGGGATAGAGATATACGTTATTGGTGACTGTCTTTTTCTGGACTGATTCAGTTTAAATCATCAGAGTACATTTCAGTATTGCTGTTGTTTGGATGAGTTTTAGCTTAATCATCTGCAAAGGAGTTGAAAGATGCTGGGATGGAGCTCTATGTGATTGCTGACTGGTTATTTTTGGGCAGATCGATTTATTTTTATTAGTAGGAGAGCAACGCATTAGTATCAGACCTGTCTACAAACCTTTTAGTTAAGCCCTCTTTTCCACAAAGCTGCTTTCTTTGTTTTTGGATCAGCACAGTAATGTTATTATTATTATTTATTTTTTTTTAGGTGTGGGCCAACATGTTAACGAAAAAGAACTGAGGACCATGGCTTCTGGAGATCCTAGAACTTACCTATACATTACTTCAGATTTTAAATCCCTCCACAGTATTATCAACAGCCTTACCTTCAATCTCTGTCACGGTGCTCCCAGCACAGGTGGGCATCATCTGCATACACAGCAGCAGATGGAGAATTGAAACATAATGAGGTTGTAAAAGTTCTACAAATATTAGGATTCCTTGGGATATAGATAGCTTTGGTGCGAAGTAAAGTATTTTAATTTCATCAGCAAACTCCATGCAAAGCTCTCATTTAAATAACTCTAGTTTCCTATGTCTGTGATCCAGACTTTCTGGTGAATGATCTTTTTCAATATTTTTCCTGGCTTTCTGTAGGTCTGTCAGTGTTTCTTCTTTGAACTTTGGATGACTGTTACTTTGCTTTGGTTCAGGGTTCAGAGGCTGACTATTTTCAAATGAATGTTTTTGCTAAGTCTCATAACTTTGACCTATCACATATTCAGGTATAACTATATGTATATATATGTATATATATATATTATATATCATGCTCCTCTGCTTTGCTCTTCCAGGACCTTCATGTGAAACAGCCAAGGTTGACATTGTGATATTAGTGGACAGTTCTGCGAGTATTCACCCAGAAGGCTTTCAAACTATCCAATCGTTCATTTTACAACTAGTGGAAAACTTCTATATTCATCCTAACAGAGTCCTAATTGGTATAACTTTTATCATTCACACAAACGTGACATGTAATGACAGTTTCTTTAAAAATATTTTAGTGAAACATTTCTACATAAGTTCATAATTAATGAGAACATTTGAAAATATGGGAAGATTTTTTTTTTCCAGCTCATGCAACATTTATTTACTGTAGTTGTGCAAACTCAGTAAAATTGTTTGTTATATCTAGAAATGCCCTTTTGCTCAGTGTTTGAGTGCTTTGACCCATGTTCCATAGGTCTTACTCAGTACAGTGACACAGCAGTGATTGAGTGGAATCTGAACACCTATAAAACCAAACAATCCCTGCTGAAGGCTATTAACAAGATACAACAAATATACAGAGACACACAAACAGGTGAGCTTGTTACTGAGTACTCAATATAACTTCAGGTTCAAAGTGGTTGTTCACTCAAAACTAGAACATTTCAGAAGAAATGCTGAATGTTGCCAATGCAGCTACTTCCTGGAAATCTAACATAAATCAGTTTGCTTCTTCTAGATCTAGAAGATCAAGAAGAAGCAGATCTTAACAGATCTTCTAGATCTTCTAGATCTGTTAAGAATTTTGGCCTGACTTGATGATGGATTGACAGTATAAAGAAAAATATGTTGAAGGACATAAGAACCTGGGGCCTCATGCATAAAAGAGTTCACAGGTTTCATACTGAAAGTTTGTGGTAGGGAGAAATTCTGAAACTTGCGGTGCACCAAAAAATAAAGATGTATAAAACCATGCTCACACGTACATGATGCCACATGTGGCTGCGCATCTTTCCTCAATACATCCAAATTTGCAGGAGATACATCCAGCTGCAGTAAAATGTAAAATGATGGGACTTGTTGATCAATCAAAGTGAAAATGTATATTTGAACAGATGAATTTTCAGAAAGGATTAAAAAATGGACAGTGTACCAGATTTCCCCACTCACTATGGAGTGAGTGGGGAAATCAACGTGCTATCCAAGCCTATTCTGCAGTATGAAGGAATCGTGTTGCATCAGGCCAACATGCCACTGCGTTTGTGCTTCTGTTAGGCACATTTGCACATCATATATAAGTTGCACATTTACAGAATGGAATTGCTTTCGATTCAGAATGGCAGATTCATTTACAAACGGTGCCCTCATAGCAATATGAGTGAACTCAGCAGCTCAGATAATGTTAGAAAGTCAGCTCATAGCTGCAATCTAACTTCTGTCTGTTCGGCCACAGTGTAGGAAACATACAAATGAGGCCGTCCCATACAACTGGCATGGCTCAGCTGAGGGATCACTGTGACATTCCCGACCTGTCAGCCAACTCACGCTGAAGTGCTCTGGTTACAAGGAATCCCAGCCAAGAGAGAGCTTGAACCAGCAATGCACGGCTCCTTCTAGTTTCTCTCTTTAACGCTGGGGCCACATAAAGTGCCGGTGTGAAGCTCTGAAGCAACTAATAAGCCACTCATCACTCTGTCCTAGCTGATCAGTTGGATCTCTGAACACACACTCCCTCTGAATCCTTCCATTGGGAATATCCTCCAGCTGT
The DNA here is from genome assembly GCA_014839685.1 of Anableps anableps. Taxonomy (NCBI): domain Eukaryota; kingdom Metazoa; phylum Chordata; class Actinopteri; order Cyprinodontiformes; family Anablepidae; genus Anableps; species Anableps anableps. The sequence continues at coordinate 10,480,907 of CM026084.1, forward strand.
GCCAAAGCTGCCATAGTACCACAATTACGTGCACCTTTGCGCAGCTATTTATGTACATGTGTGATTGTCTACAGCTTGTCCACCTTAAGAATCATCAAACCTGGCCTGTTTGGAGTTAATCTGCTGATTTGAAGCAATTTTCTTTAAGTGCCCCTTAGATAATTTACAAGCATTTCACGCACATCTGCATACAGACCGATGTACATTTACATCTACATGTGACAAAACAAGGAGGAAATTTACTATTTACATCTGACTGAGGCTTTCCCATCATTTTTAATGTGTGTGACTTTATTGTAAGAGGCTAATTGTGATTCAATTTCATCCCTTAGGTTTAAGCAATTAAAGATTAAAATCACAAAAAAAAAAATTGGGTTCCATGCTCCTTGAGCTAAGTAATACCAAATAGAGTCGTATTTCAGTGTATTTAAGAGTTTTGGTGCTTTATTGTTTGTTTTTGTTGACTGAAAAAGTTTGCGTTGCTGCCATACCTTTTCAGGGCAGGTAAAAAGTTTGTGTATTGTTTCGTACACTTTCACACAATGTTGATTTTTATACATGCTGACTGGTGCATGAAACGTTGTGCAACAATGGTTTTTGTGCGTATGCACCGTTTTTACATGAGGCCCCAGAATCTGAGTGACTGAAGGCTTTGGTGGTTTCCTCCTTTTTCTTGGAAGTCCTACAGCAGACAAGATTTTAAATTTCACATAAACAGTCACTGTAGGAAAACCTCAATTCAAATTGAAAAGTATTATTGAACTATAAGTGTCAGAACTTGTTGGTACATGTACATATATTTTTTTTTTCTTTCTACAGTGTTTTATGTTAGAGATCTGAAAATTTAAAGATCCTTTAATCAAGTTATGGGAAGAAAAGAGCTGAAATATAATTAAAGAGAAATAGTTTGGGTTTGCAGTCTCGGCATTCTGGGCTATGTGATAGAAAAAAGTCCTGTAGCAGTGGGAGACATGCTGGGTGAAAAATAAACATATTGCACATGTGGAGATTAAAATGTGGCTATTAAGGCTTCTAAATTAAAAGATCTCTGAATCCTTCACAAAGACATAATCATTATCATCCTCTAAGTTTAACATTTCTAAAGAAAACCATCATATTCGAACTGTGATTGTGTGAAAACTGTAAAAGGAATCAAAATTCAGTCAGAGAAAACCAGCTCCTAACACAGCTCTTCACCTTCTGATATTTTTTCATTGCAACATGCAGGGAAAGCTCTGGATCAAATCCTTCACAGGAGCTTTAAACCCACTGCAGGGATGCGTGCAGACTCAAAAAAAATTGCAGTTCTGATCACTGATGGAGCATCTCAAGATGATGTGAGGATTCCTGCAAAGAACCTGAAAGACACTGGGATTGACATAGTTGTCATTGGTGACTGACATTTTCTGGATTGATTCAGTCTAAATCATCACCGTACTACACATCGTGTTGTCTGGAGAAGTTTTACCTTTTTTTTAATCTTGTCCACTAAACTGTTCTCTTTGTTTTTGAATCAGTACTACTGTATAAGGATTACATGTTTGTTTCAGGTGTAGGTGATAATGTTAATGCTGAAGAACTGCGGGCCATCGCTACTGTAGATGCTGACACTCATTTATTCTTTGAGCAATACAACTCCCTCAACAGAGTAGTAAGAAAGATCACCAGCAGCCTCTGTCATAGTGCTACCACTGCAGGTAGGCATCACCTTCATACTAATGGATTGTAAGAAAACTCTTGATTCATTGAGGTTGGAAAAGATGGAGTGTCAGCTAGAGTAGAAAAATTAAGTTGAGAGTAGGTTCTTATTAAAACTATTGAACCGGTCCAATTCTAACACCAACTCTCCATGCAGCCACTTGTTTTTATGATTTCAAATAGGGTCTTCAGGCTCTTTGTAACCAACAACCAACACAAAGAAACAGTGTATGTTCATTTTATTTAGATTAATCTGTGACAAATCCTGAAAATAATAGTTTGACAACCAAATAGTTAGACAAATTATAGAATGAAGTTCAAATGAATGTCTAACTTCAACATGTCCAGTAGTTGAACAGTAAAGACATGAGATAACATCCAACAAAGATGTGAAACAGGATCTGAGAGCTGCATCTTTTTCAATTCATTCATCTACTGGACACCAGGACTAAGGTTTAATTTCTCTTTATGTGTGTTCAGACTCTGTCAGGTTGGTGAATGGCATCAGTCTGTGTTCAGGAAGACTGGAGGTGAAATCCTCCCAGTCTCACCAGTCCAACCAGATCTGGTCCTCGGTGTGTGAAGATGACTTTGACCAGAAGGATGCAGAGGTGGTCTGTAGGGAGCTTGGCTGTGGACCTCCTTCAGTCCTCCAGGTGGTGCCCTATGAAGAAGTGGAAACACCAACATGGACAGCAGAGTTCCAGTGTGGAGGAACAGAATCTTCTCTCCTGGACTGTAGAATATCAGGCTCAGTTAGAAACTTCTGCTCACCTGGCAAAGCTGTTGGACTCACCTGTTCCGGTAGAAGATGTGCTGCAGACATGAGTCCTATTCTGTTCGAACTCAATTGATATTTTATCGATGACTGTCTGTTTTGTGTTCAGAACCTCTCAGGTTGGTGGGAGGAGTCAGTCACTGTGAAGGAACACTGGAGGTGAAACGAACAGAGTGGAGACCAGTTAAAGGTCCAGACTGGTTCTTGAAAGAAGCAGTTGTTGTCTGTGGTCAGATGAAATGTGGTTCTGCTGTTTCTGTTCAAAAATATGAGAATTCCTCAATCAACTCTGTGTGGTGGATCAGTTCTGACTGTGTTCAGTCTGGATATCCTCTGACAGAGTGTGCATCAGCAGATTCATCTTCCTCCATCCTGGATGTTACCTGTGTAGGTAGGTCTCTCATTAACTTTTCAATCAAACTCATCTTTATTAACAGTTACTTGCTTACAAAAAACATAGACAACAAGCCAGACTAACATGATCAGACAACAAAAAACATAATGAACTTCTCCACACAGTTTAAATGACATTAACTAGAATAACAGAGTATTCCCTTCTGCTCCTTATTGTTCAACCAATTCAAGCCCAAATGACTGTAAAACCTTGTCACTGAATCTTCCTGGATGATATAAATATCTGTCAATTGATGGATTAAAGACATTTCCAGGCATCCCTGTCTGGTTTCTGATCCACTGAGTTAACTAGGGAAGTCCAACCAACTGCATAAAACACAAGGTACAGTCTAAAAGTTAATCACTGTTTGGATTTGGCTGGTCTGGTGTTAATGAAATCTCCAGTTTTGTGATAAAATCTGTCAAAAACAAATCCACTGGAGTTAGGACATTTATCTGGAACTATGAGATATGTGCAGAACAGGAGTGTCAGAACTTAGAAGTTGTTAAGGTTAAGCTTTATAGCTGCACCATCTTTTATGTGCTGCTTCATCGAGTTATGGAAGTGAAAGCGACATATAATGTGAATAATATCCTACTACTGTATTGGCAATTCTGGAACTAAAGGGCTGTTGTCCTTCAAGTTTTAGATATTCCCTGCTTTAACACACATGAATCCAATAAAAGTGTTACTGGAAGCTTGTGGAGAACTTGTTGGAAGGCTAAGGAATTACATCAAGTATTTGATTTAGGCTTTGCTACAGCAGAAAAACATGGAGTACTCAAGCCTGAGAGGATTGGATTTGTTCACATCTGTAAGCTATTAAATGATAGAACTGTACACTAATATTAATCTTAGGATTAATTTTATTCTTGTTTCTTCCACCTCTCCTCTATTCAGACTCTGTCAGGTTGGTGAATAGAATCAGTCTGTGTTCAGGAATACTGGAGATAAAAACCTCCAAATCTGACCAGTTCAACCACATATGGTCTACAGTATGTGAAGATGACTTTGACCAGAAGGATGCAGAGGTGGTCTGTAGGGAGCTTGGTTGTGGACCTCCTTCAGTCCTCCAGGTGTTGCCCTATGGAGAAGTGGAAGCTCCAACATGGACAGCAGAGTTCCAGTGTGGAGGAACAGAATCTTCTCTCCTGGACTGTAGAAAATCAGGCTCAGTTAGAAACTTCTGCTCATCTGGCAAAGCTGTTGGACTTACCTGTTCCGGTAGAAAAGGAGCTGAATTATTTCTGTTCTGATCAAACTGTAACTATCATTTACTGACAACTCTGTTTTGTGTTCAGAACCTGTCAGATTGGTGGGAGGAGCCAGTCGCTGTGAAGGAACGCTGGAGGTTAAACTCGGAAACTGGAGACCAGTGAAAGCCTTAGGTTGGACCACGCAGGATGTAACTGCAGTCTGCAGAGAGTTGGACTGTGGTTCAGTTGTTTCCATGGGAACCAAGAATGATTTTTCAGTTAGACCTGTTTGGGAAATTCTACTCAGCTGTTATAAATCTGGATATCCACTGAGGGAGTGTGCATCTCCATCATCATCATCTGAATCTGGTACAATTCTGGAGGTTGTGTGCACAGGTAGGATCATTTGTAAAGTAGTTTATATTTCAGTTTTTGACTGTCTTTCTTCTTTCATTAAGTTAGCAGCCTAATTTAGAGGACGAGGAAAGGGTTTGCTGTTAGCCCTGACCAAAGAATCCATTAAAGCTTCCTTGCATATCAAAGTACTGATAGCTGACATGATACTTTAATACGGTTATATTGGGTGTTCCCAGATCTAAATTTCCACTTCAGATCCAAATGTGATGCAGCATTGACCTGGACTGAAACCACAGTTGAAACTGATAAGCCAATCATCTGTCTCCTTTCAGACCTGCTGGTTCAGCCAATCATTTCAGTGTGGTCCAAAGATGGGGTCACCCATACACAGCAGAGGTCTGCAGGAGTGTCTCAGGGCTCCAGCTTCACCATTAGCTGCTCCATCCAGCCACAGTATCCAGGAGGCTCCTTCCAGCTCTCCTTCACCTCTTCCAACACAGTACACAATTACACCCAGTCAGCTATCAATCACTCAGCACACTTCCTGTTTCCTGCTGCAGAGCCTACTCACAGAGGAAGCTACATCTGTGTTTATAACGTCCATGTTTTCTTTCATAACTTCTCCTCTGAGAGCCATCTGCTGACCCTGACTGTCTCAGGTAAGCTGATAGAGAGCTAAACTCAGCTAGGTTTGTTTTTGTGCTTAGGTGTCACTGAATGTGATCTGCTGACTGAATGTGTCTCATCAGATCCAACAGTTTTTATCATCAGACTGGTCGTTCTGTTGCTGAGTCTGCTGATCTTCATCTCTCTGATTTACTGTAGCCATAAGGTAGCGTTGAGGTTTGTTTGTGACTCAGCTGAAGCCTGCAGCCTGGGATGATGCTCTGACTCAGCTGTATGTGTACTTCTATCTTGCTACAGACCACCAGGGGGCGGCAGAAGGTTCAACAGAAAAACATGGAGCTGGATTATTCTCATCAAGGTGTTGGAGGAGATGAAAAGGAGAAGGTGATGGAAAAACAAGAGGAGGCAACTCTGTAGCATCTCCGTAGAGCGGAGAATGTGTACTGATGGAAACAGCTCCTTAGAACTGAAACATTCCTCTTGTGTTGGGTAAGAAATGACTGAATCACATCTCATCCCAATGTTTTTTTAATGACATGTATTTTAAGTTACTTCCACATGTCCATGCAATCCTTCAGACTTTGCTGTTGAAGTCTTTTTTTTTTTTTTTTTCAAATCATGTTGTCTGCAGTATTGGTTCTGTTTTTCAAGACTATTGTCTTTCATTTTCTTACTAACAACTTTAGACATAATCTTTATAACGCTGTTTCAGACTGATTACATTTATGTAAGTCTCAGACAGGGGTTCATCTGTCAGACTTTATAATCAGTAGCGCAGCTGTGAGTCTGCTTTATATGTTGATATGTGATAAGGATTTTACAAAGTCAGAATGATGATAGAGTTGCATCAGGTCACATAGAAGCGGATAAAAACAAAGAGTCTCTTTGGATCTTTTTGAGTCTCTGTTTTAAACTTGTTTATCAGTTAAAACAGCATTAAAATTTAATTGAAGCATATTTTCTTTCATTTCAGCCCCTTGGGAGTGATTTTAAATCTCTTGTTTTGTTTACTGCTCATGGCATTTCTAATAAAAATTATTTTTATTGTTGAATTGTCTTTGTAATCTCGTTAGAAACAAAACTCAATGTGTAAAACCTAAAAACAAGTCACAGCCTTTATCTTTACAGGCCAAGACAAACCGCATAGTATGTTATGATATGGAAAACCCTGCAGAAGAGCAAGTTAAATTAAACTAGAATTATAAGTGTCATCTATATAGGAACCTTTATCCACCTAAGTTTAAATCCAATCCATGTTGCATTGTAAATAAAACAATAATACAATTACCTTTTTTGAATGGGTTTTTATTCCAAAATCCTGCAGATGATCTTTCTGCATAGGGATAGATCTGATCCCAACTCTAAAATTCCATCAGTCTGGAAATCCTGAGTTCTCCAAATGAAATAGTTTCGTTTTTTTTTTTGTTTTTTTTGTCTCCTTGATGAAACCCTGAATCCTCATTCAGTTTTACAAAGAATAAACCCATCAGGAAATCACAGAATCTAAGCAGATGATTCAAATGAGTATAATTCGAGAAAACAATTCACACGTTAAGAAATGGAAATTTCAAAACTAGCATCGCTCTTTTTGCAAAGCTCTAAATTCTGCTTTAGACATAGAAAATACATCACAGTGTTTATGTTTTGCTTTCCAAAGCACACCCTCAACCAGCTGGTAAAACACATTCAGAGGCTGTTCAATCATACAAGCTTCATTTAAAACACACCAAATAGGTATGAGCGCCATAAAAAATGGCAGCAGGTGTTTTCAGTACCATTAGATGGAGTCTGAAGAAAAGGAAGACAAAAGGAAAACCCATAGAGGAGAACATGGAAGAAGTAGATGAACCGGTAGAGGAAGACTTGAGGTAAAAAGAATGTGCTTAAGGAGGAAGAGGTTCAATTTCATGAAATGAAATCTAATCAGTAACCACTCAATAAACTTTGAAGTGAGAATGGACTGATAGTTTTCCATAGCTTTTAGAGCTCCCTATTAACACTGGATTGTTAAAACACCTCAGGCACCAATGAAAAATTCTTTACTGAGAGCTGCTGTCTGTAACAGACATTCAGGGAGAGGGAAACATCTTTTTTATTCAGAAGCCTAATGTTAAACATTTACCATAGGAAATTGATCCCTAAATCAGGTTTAATACATGTGTTGTTAAGTCTTCTAAAAGTTGTCCTCATGAGAAACATTCCCAGAGCCCTGGGGCCTTGCAGGATGCTATGATTACCCCAGTAGGACTGCATTCACCCCAACAGAAGATCACAGCTGTCCAGCTTATGCTGCTCCCTGGAGTTCCTTCAGATTCCTTAAATTGGTTACTCTGCTCCTCAAAGTAAGAAATATGCTCCAACGCAAGAATGAAGAACTCCAAACATGTATCTTATTGTTGCATTTCTTTGAAAAATCTAAGTCATTTGTCACATATCGCTGTTTCATCAGTTAAGGTTGCCTAATAAATTTCAGTCTTCAAATATGTGCTTTTACTCCTGTGCTTTGTGCAGTTCGTCACTGCTTGTTGTTCCGTTGTGTCAAACAGCCTGGAACATTTTAAGCTATACTGTTGTGGGGATATTTTAGTGTAGTGAATTTAGCCTTGACATCACTCTATCTGCACCATCCCTGGATATATATATATATATATATATATATATATATATATATATATATATATATATATATATATATATATATATATATATATATATAAAAATAAATAAATAAAAAAAAATTCCCTTCTCACCCTCCACGGGTGGTCTTTCTCAACCTCTGAGCTCGGGTCCTCTACCAGAGGCCTGGGAGCTTGAGGGTTCTGCGTAGTATCTTGGCTGTGCCGAGAACTGCGCATTTCTGGACTGAGATGTCTGACGTTGTTCATGGGATCTGTTTTAGCCACTGCTCCAGCTTGGGGGTGACTGCCCCGAGGGCCCCGATGACCACAGGCACCACTGTGGTCTTCACCTTCCAGGCCTTCTCCAGTTCCTCTCTGAGGCCCTGGTATTTCTCCAGTTTCTCGTGTTCCTTTTTCCTGATGTTGCAATCGCTTGGTATTGCTACATCCACCACAACGGCTTTCCTCTGTTGTTTATCCACCACCACGATGTCCGGTTGGTTCGCCATTACCATTTTGTCTGTCTGGATCTGGAAGTCCCACAGGATCTTAGCTCGGTCATTCTCCACCACCTTTGGGGGTGTGCCCCACTTTGATCTTGGGGCTTCCAGTCCATATCCTGCACAGATGTTTCTGTACACTATGCCCGCCACTTGGTTATGACGTTCCATGTACGCTTTCCCTGCCAGCATCTTGCACCCTGCTGTTATGTGTTGGACTGTCTCAGGGGCCTCCTTGCACAATCTACACCTTGGATCTTGTCTGGTGTGGTAGATCTGAGCCTCTATTGCTCTGGTGTTTAGGGCCTGTTCCTGTGCAGCCAGGATGAGTGCCTCTGTGCTGTCCTTGAGTCCAGCTTTTTCCAGCCATTGGTAGGATTTCCTGATATCAGCCACTTCAGTTATTTGTCGGTGGTACATCCCATGTAGGGGCTTATCCTCCCATGATGGTTCCTCCAGCACCTCATCCTCTGGTCCCCATTGTTTGAGACATTCACTGAGCACATCGTCGGTTGAGGCTTTGACCTTGATGTATTGATGGATCTTGGATGTTTCATCCTGGACAGTGGCTCTCACACTCGCTAGTCCTCTGCCTCCGTCCTTACGGCTCGCGTATAGTCTCAGGATGCTGGATTTAGGGTGGAACCCTCCATGCATGGTTAGTAGTTTCCGAGTTTTAACATCCATGGTCTTTATCTCTTCCTTTGGCCAGCTTATTATTCCTGCAGGGTATCTGATTACTGGCAAGGCATAGCTGTTTATCGCACGGATCTTGTTCTTGCCATTGAGCTGGCTTCTCAGGACTTGCCTTACTCGTTGGAGGTATTTGGCTGTGGCTCCTTTCCTTGTGACCTCATCGAGGCTGCCATTTGCTTGTGGTATTCCCAGGTACTTGTAACTGTCCTCAATGTCTGCTATTGCTCCCTCTGGGAGTGAGACCCCTTCTGTGTGGATGACCTTCCCTCTCTGTGTAACCATCCGACCACACTTCTCTAGTCCGAATGACATCCCAATGTCAGTGCTGTAGATCCTGGTGGTGTGGATCAGTGAGTCGATGTCTCGTTTGCTCTTAGCGTACAGCTTGATGTCATCCATGTAGAGGAGGTGACTGATGGTGGCTCCGTTCTTGAGTCGGTATCCGTAGCCAGTCTTGTTGATGACTTGGCTGAGGGGGTTCAGACCTATGCAGAACAGCAGTGGGGACAGAGCGTCTCCTTGGTATATGCCACATTTGATGGACACTTGTGCAATTGGCTTGTAGTTGGCTTCAAGGGTGGTTTTCCACATCCCCATCGAGGCTGCAATGAAGGCTCTTAGAGTCCTGTTGATGTTGTACATCTCTAAGCATTCAATGATCCAAGTGTGTGGCATTGAGTCATAGGCTTTCTTGTAATCAATCCAAGCCGTGCACAGGTTGGTGTGTCGGGGTTTGCAGTCTCGGGCGACTGTTTGGTCTACCAGGAGTTGGTGTTTGGCTCCTCTGGTATTTATGCCGATGCCCTTCTGTGCTGTACTCATGTATTTATCCATGTGCCCACTTATCTTAGCTGCTATGATGCCTGACATGAGCTTCCATGTTGTGGAGAGACAGGTTATTGGCCGATAGTTGGATGGGACCGAACCCTTTGAGGGATCCTTCTGGATCAGGATTGTGCGCCCTTCAGTTAACCATTCAGGGTGAGTCCCACTTTGTAGCAGCTGGTTCATTTGAGCTGCCAGTCGCTCATGGAGGGCAGTGAGTTTCTTTAGCCAGTAGGCATGGATCATGTCAGGACCTGGTGCTGTCCAGTTTTTCATACCTGAGACTCTTTCTTGGACATCTGCCACTGTGATAGTTACTGGGGCTTGCTCAGGGAGGTTGCTGTGGTCATCTCGTAGAGAGATTAGCCACTGTGCATTGCTGTTGTGGGTCGCCTCCCTTTCCCATATGCCTTTCCAGTACTGTTGGGTCTCCAGCCTTGGTGGGTCTGCTCTGTTGTTATTACCCTGCCATTGAGAGTACACTTTAGCTGGTTGGGTGGAGAAGAGCCGGTTAATCCTCCTGGCTTCATTTTCTCTCGTGTACCTCTTTAGGCGACTGGCCAAGGCTTGGAGCCTTTGTTTGGCAGTTTCGAGCGCTTCAGGTATGGGCATCTGGCTGTACCGCTTGGGTACTGGTCTTTTGATTGCACCTCTTTGGAGCTCTGACAATTGGCTCACTTCCCTCCTTGTTACCTTGATTTTAGCCTCTAACCGTCTTTTCCATGGTGGGTATTGAATCTCATGGTTGCTCCTATAGCCGAGCATCTGAAGGATCACTGATGCTGAGTTGTACACCAGCTCATTGGTTTCCGTTATGGTGTTGGTAGGGATCGTTGTCAATGCTGCATTCACATCTTCAATGAGACTTTCTGATGGTACTTCACTCAGCCGTTGTAATTGGCATCGGGATTGCCTGGTGTTCATTCAGGCCACGATCCTACCTCTCAGGTCAGTTGCTGCCTCGTTCAGCTGTGATGGTTCGTTCATTATTGGGGCTGCATACCCAATCTCCGGGTGGGGAGTTGAAGCTAACTCCCCTCTGACCTGGCGTCCTGGCTCCCCCTTGCCGTAGCATTTGTGTTGTACCTCGTCTATCTGAAGTTGTGACAGCATTCACCGTTTGCGGATGTTGGAACACTGAGCTACTAGTTGTTTGGCAGTTAGTGTTGAATGGGGATGTCGACGTAACCATTCCTCCCGCATTCTTTGCATGTAACCCCTCTGACTAGGGTTACTTGAGTAGTAGCATTCCAACAGATCCAAGTTTTCACCTCTCGCCCAATTCCGTCTTGTTCCAGTAACCCATTTTTCGTGAAGGTGCCCTGGTTCCCCAGCACCTGACGCAGACCTTGTTTGACCGGGCGACGTCTGAGCCGGTATGGCGTGTATTCCTTTGTCACTCATCATGAGGTAGGCAGTAGCGCGAAGGATCTTGCCTAAGGACCCACACTGGATATCTCAACCAAGCGACCCGGCCTGGATTCGAACCCCGGTCTCCCGGGTGAAGGTCGGGTGACTTACCCATTGAGCTACCCAGCCGCTTATATATATATATATATATATATATATATATATATATATATATATATATATATATATATATATATATATATATATATATATATATATATATATATATATATATATATATATATATATATATATATGAGCTTCAGGTCAGAAGCTACAACAGAATAAGGAAATAACATCTCTTCAAAAGAGAAGAGAAGAAGACAAATATACCTGTCAGATGCAAAGACACCTCCATCCTTTCGACATGGATCACTTGCTGATTCTATTAGTGCTGCTGCTGAATTCAGGTTAGACCCAAATCCTCAGCATGGCATGGTCCAGGTAAGAGGCCAAAATGTGATCTGTTTAACACTGTTTTTAGAAATCGCCTTTATTTTCCCTCTCAGATTCTCTTACGTAGGTTTAAGTCTTTTGCAAAGTATGACACTCAGTTTTAACAGTGTGTTTATTGGCATCTTATATTGTAGAACTACAGTTGGTTGGTAATTTTCGAGCACTGGTACAAAGCTTGCAGACGCGCACACTGATTTTAAATGGCTCTCTAAAAGTTTCTTTGCAGAGCCGTGCAACAATTGTACCAGCTGAATGAATAGTGCCTTTCTAACAACGGCTGACATTTCATTCCTCGTTGTCAGAGCTGCAAGCTGATGAAATCTACAACTCCACAGGTAAACATTCTCATTTCAGCTGTTTTTACAGTAACAGGACACAACAAAAGTCACCAAAGTCCTCCTCATGTGTCATTACATGACTCTTTTGTTCTTCTGAGTCTTCTGAGGGTCATCAGTGCAACGTCTATGGGGACAACGATGAATTTAATTGGACTTACTAACATATTCTCTGTTCAGAATCTGAATCTAAGTGTTAATGCTGTTCTTCAAATTCTATGCCTGCCATGGGATGTGCATAGCAAACACTGTGTTCATGTGCAGGGTGATCTAGAGCTGCACACCATATCGACCCTATTTGTCTTTGCAGCGGTATATTCTTTTCAGCAAATGACTGTTTGTACTTCATACTTTGGCAGTGCTATAGACTTTCCATGATCCCACTGATCCCTTGATGCCCACATTTGATATTATTTTTGTTACTGAGATACTAAACCTCACAGAGAGTGGTCGGGATGTCATGATGATGTGAGAGAAGAAAGAACTGTTGGAAAAATCTGTGTTAGTCCAACTGATATTATCACCAGAATATTTGAGAGTAAAATTAATATAATGTTTTCCTAAAATCATGTAGCCTTAGGCTGGTCCATAGCTGGGCTTGATCCAAGGCTACCTTAGGTCAACAATCAACAACAAATTTTTAAGTCCCATCATTAGATCTGTGGCCAAATGTGTTAGAGCCAGCCAGGTAAGATGAGTTGCAGAGCAGTAAGCTGATCACCACCTGGTGTTGAGTTGACTCCAGAGGCGAGGAAGAGTGTGGAACAGATGTGGTAAACCAAACTTTGTATAGTGACAGTCAACTAAATAAACCATTATTGGTGAGATCTTTGACTCATACCTCCAAAGGAGTATCTGAGTATATCTTTGGGAGGCTGGGCAGATGGGATCTACTGTAGGTGAGCCATGCTGAGGACCTTCATTCTACCAGGAGCAGTGGGCACAAGGTCTCTGATATCAAACTGGATACTAAAGGAAGGTGCCGACAGGGAACAGATAGAAATAGGAATAATCAAAAAGATAAATTAACTTGTGCTTTGGCATAACTGTATTTAACCTTATTTTTCACATACATTTCTAACTGTTTTCTTCTTTCAGAATCTCAGTGTGAAATGGCCAAAGCTGACATTGTGCTGCTAGTGGATGGTTCTGGAAGTATTTCCAAGGAAGACTTTATAAAGATGAAATCATTTATATCTCAGTTAGTTAAAAACTTCCACATAGGTCCCAACAATGTGCAAATAGGTATTACTTTAATATCAATTAAACAAATGTCATATAATGAGCTAATTTAGTGTACATAATATGCAAGTATTTATCAATATTATTGGGCAAACATATTCCTGCTCCAAGTTTCTGCTTTATTTGATCCATTCATGTGTGTTTTCTGTAGGTTTGACTCAGTACAGTTTCCACCCAGTAACTGAGTGGCACCTGAACAGCCACAACAACAAGCAGTCCATGCTGGAGGCCATTAACGCAATACAACAACAGATTGGAGGCACAGCAACGGGTCAGTATATTATTGAGTCTACAGCAGGGTCTCACCAAGAAGAGCTTTGGGACCTCAGGAGCTCAGTGATGAAATGTAATATACAAATAAATTTGACTTGACAAGCCAAAACAAGAACTTTTCACATTTTGAAAGGTTCGAGTGCAACTTTTTCCTCAGAATCTAACCTGGGTCAACTTTCTTCTATTAGTCTTCCTGGAACAATATTAGAAGAAGCCTCTGCATAATATAGGAACCAGCAGTGAGAAAATGCTGAGTCACAGGTTACAATGGAGGTTTCCTTTCTTTTCTGGGGAGCAGTGGGAGCGCACTGACCACTCTTTTCATCAGATGGGCAGACATAGTTGGAGCCTCAAAACTGTTGTATAAACTTTAAGTTGTACCAAAACTTCTTGAAGCATGAATTTAGGAACATTTAAGTAGCCATACATGTATTTTTGTTTATTTTTTAATGCTTATGATTATTTCTGTAAGAAACTGTTGCCATGAAAGTAGTTTAAATCCAAGTTTCAGAATATTTCCTGGGTCCAAATCATCATCCCACTCTAAGCTGAAGATTCTGTAAGGAAAACTTGAAAAAGCCCCATCAAACTTAAAATGTGATTTTTTTTTTTTTTTTTTTTTTCCAGCCACGTAAAGTCCACTCCTAGAACATCTCTTTATTTTCTGAATTTCTTCTTTGTATTCAGGAAAAGCTCTGGATCACATCCTTAATCACAGCTTTAAACCCAGCATGGGGATGCGTCCAGACTAAAAAAAAAAAAAAAAAAAAAAAAGTTGTTCTGATCACTGATGGAGAATCTATGGACGACGTAGAAATCCTTACAAAGAATCTGAAAGAAACTGGGCTCGAGCTCTACGCTATTGGTGATTCAGTTTAGACAGTGCATAACACGTCATTATCAACAAGTTTTTCTTCTTAGATCAGTACTATAATAGTGCATGTTTGTTTCAGGTGTGGGTCTAAATGTTCACCAACCGAGAGCCATTGCTCAACTGAGGACCATTGCTTCTGAAGATGTTGAAAGTCATGTTTACCTTATTTCAGCTTTCCAATCCCTCCATAATGCTGGCATCAATATTTCCAGTCTTTGTCATGGTGCTACTGAAATGGAACAGCTTCCCAGTTACTGTGAGTATGTTTAAAAATGTCACATTTAAAAGTCATAAAAGACAGGAAATAATAAAATATAAATACCCTAAACTTCATCACCGTGACCTTTTACATACATTTACCTCTAATCAAGGCCCTTCACAGCGATCATGCTGGATCATTAGCTTTAACCAAAACAGCCTTTTATCCAACACAGATGGCATCAACAGGTTTTTATAGATCAGTGTTTTCATGACACTGAAGTGTTTTAGGTAAAGAAGCCTGCCAATACATCGCAAAATAGAGGAGAGCTTGGAGAGTTCGCAAATTAATCCATAACTTGTTTTTGTGCCATAGAATGATTAACTGTGTGAAATCTTCAATGTGAGAGCAGCTTGCGCCTTGATTTCATGTTTTTATAAGTGAAGATTAACATTTTTTGCTTTGGTTCTAGAATGTGGATGGGGAAAAAAAAAAAAAAAAAAAAAAAAAAAAAAAAAAAAAAAAAAAAAAAAAAAAAAGCTTTCTGACTAACAGGCAAGCAGAATCTCTCTGCATGTTTTCTAAAGTCTGATTTTGATTTAAATATTGATGTGAAAATAAAGAGAAGACATTAGCTACTCGTATGCATACAACTCCAGTTGTTTTTGTGCTTTTATCAGCAGATGGATGCTGCTGAGACCTGCAGATAAACATGCATGGCCTGTGGAAACAGCAGTAAAAATGTCATATTTTAATATGACATTTTTACTGCATAGCTGCAGTAAAAATTACTGTATAGCTGCTATCCAGTCTTTTATTGAAAGAATTAAATCTGAGGCTGTTCTCTCTGAGGCTTACTTACAAAATAAAAGTCTCAGCAACCGATGTTGCCGCAACCTTGCTCTGAATCAACATTAGGGTAAAGAACTGTATCCAATCCAGGTTTAAATAATTTCAAAGGTTAATTTTGTTCAGCTTTCTGTTCTGTCAGCGGGGTAGAGGTGGGATACACAGGCAGCAGCAAAGATTTGCTTCTTATTTTATGATTTTGGTGGATAAGATTTAGGTATTTCTGCACACTGTCCTCTGATCTGTTTGCATCATACTGTCTGGCTGTACTGACGTCTCACACATTAATGAAATGAAAAGAAAACTTTTAAAATCAGATCTTTATTATTTAACAATTCAGTTGAAAATCTTGTACAAAAATATTTACATACATTAAAATATATTAAAAAAAAAAAAAAAAAAAAACAGTTTCCAGTGCAAATAAGAAATAAACTTGCAAACTGAAGACAGCTGCTGTTATGAAAAGATTTTACATTTTCTTTCCTATCAAGGCTTCAGGTTTCACATTTTTACTGTTAGGTCTTTCAAACAACATGTTTCTCGACACTTATGTTGCATCATCCGCTGAAGCGGGATGTCTTTTCAGTTTCTGCTTTAAAACTATTTGAAACTAAAACCTTCTCAAGTTCCTTCCTCCTTATCAGACCGACCCGTTAGTCCGTTTCCATGTTCGGCGCCTTTATCTGCGCCGTGACTGTGATGCAGAGAGCAGGTTTTACTCTGAAAAGACCAGATCTATCAGTGACCAGATCTATTATCGCATGAGCTCAGAAATCTAACCTGGAGGATGAACTTTAGGGTTAGTTGTTTAGAGAAGGATTACCTCAAACAGCTGAATGACATCACACCTGATATACGCATAAAACATGAAAACCAGCAGCAACAACCTGGAACCAGAACCTGGATATAAAACTATGAACAGATTCATTGGATCACAGAACAGAGAGCATTTCCACAGGAAACATAAGAACCAGCCACTGTGCAGACGATTAAAACCAACCAAAGCTGCAGGTCAGCAGCTTCTCCACCGTGTTGACTCAGACGTCACTTGGCGTCCCGTGAACTCTGAAGCGGTACATGCACGTGTACTCTGGGTGGCCCCAGTTAGACAGAACCTGCACCTCGATGATCTGGAAGGCTTCATCGTTCTCTTCCTGGTGAGGACCAGAAAAGTGAGGCAGAAAGTAGTTAAAAGCTTCACTGTCTGACTTTACACTGGGAACAACAAAAAAAAACCCCAAACTTTCCAGTGTCCCAGTCCCTGGTTTTTTTAAAGGTTTCCATCCTGTGATCTAAACTTTTCTATAATATTTTAACGTTCTCCAGACTTTCTGAAGGTCTGTCAGAGTGTCTTTGGATATTTGCCGTTTTCCATCACGTTTTTTTCTGAGACACATACATAAAATTCTGATAGAGTCAGCTAATAACGTACATATTCAATAATAGAACATAGTAAATGACATTAAATATAAATAACTCAGCTTTAGTTAATATTTCGTCTATGGAATGTAACTCAATTACTTTTGCTCAGCTGTTGTGGAACTGTAAACGTTATTAACACAGCAAGTCATGACAGTTACTGACAACAAAAAAAAAAAAAAAAAAAAAAAAAAAAAAAAAAAAAAAAAATCTGTTTCTCAAGTCAGATTCTGGTCAAATATAAGCCGTCCTAAAGGAGGTGGAGACTTATAACACAAGGCAAAAATAAGAGCTCCCATCACATTTCTCCCAAAACTAAAAAAGAAATCAGTGAGTTAAACAAAAAAGAAACATAAAACTAACAGACATCTGAATTTAAGGCGCAACTAAACGCAGTTCTAGAATTGCGCCACTCATGGTGGCAGCATATTGGAATAGCTCTATTTTGTTAGTTCTGATTGATTCTTTTTGTAGATTTTTGTTCATAATTTGTTTGCTTGAGGCACTGCATGCCTGAAAAATAATTCTCTCTGATTTTGGATGCTGTGCAGCTGGAAGGACTTTCTCCTTTTCATTTTTTTTGTTACTTTTGGACAGTTATAATGCGTAGCTATGGGAACAAGGTAGCAGCTGATTAACATCTCAAAAGCGAAAAAAAACAATACTTGAACTAGGACCCCAAATCCCAGGATCCTTGCAGCTCAGTGAAACCTGGTGTCTAAAGATGCTGCATGTGGTAGACTGAGGAGCAACAACTTACTGAGATGGTGAACGTCTGCAGATCCTCTCCATCTTCATCGTAGGTGTAGTTTCCCAGCAGCTTCCCTCTGTCCTGGTGCTCGTCTCTCAGACCCTGAAAACAGAGTTCAGCTCAAACCAAATGCAGAGTTTGAGAGCTCTGTAGCCCTGGCGCTGTCTTACGTAGACGCTGAAGTCTCTTGGAGCGCTGCGCAGTGTCCCGCTGGGGGCCAGGGATCTGGGAATGTGCTCCATGGTGACGGCTGTGGGAAGGATTTTCATGGAGAGCTGGATCACGAGGAAGCCTTTGGAGCCTCTGAAGGCCCAGCAGTTCCCAGGATGGACATCAGGCTGCAGGAGGAAGAAGACGTGATTATTTTGCTGAACTGACAGATGGTGTATGAAAGGAAAAATATCAGTGGCAAAAAACTGAATTAAAAGTTTGAAATTAAACATTTTGGAGGTTTCATCTTAAAAATCAACCTTCATATGCTTTTGCTATTAGAATCAAACTAGGTCTGCTTTTTAAAAGCGCAATTTAAAGAAGAAAATCCAGATCAGTCCGAATCAATCCCAACCACACGGTTTGCTACAGATATTGTAACACTTTGCAGCTAAGTGGTTCTAATCTAAAAAGGAAAACTTTGCTTCCTGGAGTGGACCTGGAACTACTGGTATGAAGGTGTGTTGGTTCAGCAGATGGGGTACCTGGATCACAGCTCGAGGAGACTGGGAGAAATACCAGAGAGGAACACCAAATAAGCTGAGCAGGGCGGCCTTCGTCTCGTAGGTCTCTGAGCAGCGAGTGCTGAGGATGCTGCCCCCTGCAGGATGAGTGCAGACATGTCGGGTGATTTATAGAACCCACAGTCTGGATTCAGGTCTGGGTTTATAGAAGACTAACCGTCTGAGACTGTTTTGACAATTTACAGAAGAAAAAAAATAAATCTGTACAGACAAACTGAAAAACTCCAACAAAACGTTATTAGACCGTTCCTGACCTCCAGACTCCAGAGCATAGTCCGCCATGCCGGTTCGATCCTGAGAAAACCGCCTCAGAGCCTCCATCACCATCACATGCACTTCCTGGAAAACCAGAGACTCAGTTTAGGAACTGTGACCCTAACTGGTGTCCCAGCAGGAAACCAGCCTGTCAGAACAGCCTCGGCAGCTTTATTCCATTTAATTCACAGGAACCTTTTTTCCAATCAGTGTCAGACTGAACATTCAGACGTAAAACAGAAAATGGATTAAAAGTTAAATGTTTGAACCAACATTACACGTGTTGGTGAAAACTAAGACTTCCTCCCCTCACCTCCTTGGTGAGAGCGTTCCCCGGAACGTCCAGAACAGCCTCTCTGACCGTCTCCTCTCCGTGCTGCTGCCGCAGCCGCCGGCTGATGTTCTGCAGGATGCTAAGCTCCAGGGAGGACAGCGCCTCCTGCAGGTCAGCCTCGCTGATAAACTGCTGCGACAGCCACTGCAGGAGGGACTCTGGGAGGACGGCGTCTCCCCCCTGGGTCAGCTGGTTTCCATAGATAAGAGCCCGAACCTCCTCTCGGATCAGAACCGATACCTGCTCTGAAATCTGTGGAGGAAGCTTTGAGTTAGAAACACTTCCTCAGAAAGGCTTTTATTGTGAAACCGAGCTCTTAGTGTGACATCCTGTTACGATAAGGAATCTCACTGTCTGCTGGATTCTGTCGAGCTTCTGGCAGCCGTCCTGACACCCAGACAGACCGTCTACGTCCCGCCTGACGTCCACCAGAGCTGCCTCCAACCGCGAAACATCTGCCTGCAAAGCATCCGCCTGCAAAGCATCCTGGGAGTGTTTGTCTACATTGTTGCTGCTGGAGGTGGCAAGCAGAGAAAAAAAAAAAAAAAAAAAAAAAAAAAAAAAAAAAATCAACCTTTTAGGTCCTAAATCCTAAATGAGCTGCATCAGGTTTAAATGAGGAGGGTGAAAGCTACCTGGCAGTAGCTGGGAGAGCAGCAGGGGGCGCGTTGTCAGATTCATCTGTCCAGTGCAGCTCCTGCACAACAACAAGCTGCGGCGCTTAGATAGACAGATTCAGTTGTTCTCCTGTGTTTGAGCCGGATCTCGAGACTTACCCGACTCCTGGTTGTGACCTGCTCCAGCTGCAGCTCCAGCTGATCCAGACGGGACGCCTGGGTCTTCAGCAACACCAGACTCTGCTGCTGCATCTACAGACACACAGAGGAAAACCCGCAGGTTTAGGTCTTCGCTCTGAAGGCTTCAGTCTTAATCTGTGTGTAAAATGTTTCTGCATTTAAAATACCTGCACAGGAAAATGGTAAACATTTCTGTTTCACTGATTTATAAACTGAAAGACAATATTCACCATGAGAAATCATGGAAACTTTAGAAAAGCAGTCATCGTCAGAGATGCAAACGGTTTGGTTTCACAATTACAAAACATTTCAAAATATAAAGAATCTTTTAAAATCAGCAGAACTTAGTGTTTAAATGTTTAACAGGTGTTTGGAGGTGGAGTTTCCAACCTGCTCCCTCAGCCGTCTCTCTTCGTTGAGTCGTCTCCATAGCAGAGACAGCTGCTGCTCCATCAGCCCGCTCATCCACAGCTCCATATCATACTCCCTGCACTGGGACCCGGAGCCCTGCCGATGGAGGTCAGTGTAGAGCTGAAGCAGCTCCCTGTGACTCTGCTCCGCCCGACGCCCTGCAGCCTCCATCTCCTCCCACAGCACCCTCAGACTCTGCTCCATCTGAACAAGCCGCTCAGATTCCATCGCCGCTGGCGGCACGGCGGATGGGACCGCCTGATAGAAAACACGACCGAACATGGTTGGAGGTCCGTTTTAAAAACTGAACATTAGGTATCTTCTTTCTTTCTAAGCAGTTACCTGAGGTGGCGTTTCAGCTGATGGAGGGTGACTCTGGACCCGCTCCTCTGCAGCGCCCTCTGCTGACTGGCTCTGAGAAGACAAGAAGCTGTGGACTGAGGACAGACCTGGAATATCCACCACATTGATGCCTGGGAGGAGCGAATAGAAACCAGCTGGTCGGAACCACAATAAACCTGAGGGGAAGAACACAGAAGTAGTATTTGTCTTTAGTTCCTTAAAATGTTTGCAGACCTATATTCAGCGCCAAGGAAAAAAACAAACAAAAAAAATACCCTGGAAACAATCATGATGCTAAGAAAACGAAGCAGTGATTGCTTCACACCGAATCAGGTAATCAACAAAGTTTAGAAGTCAAATAGGAGGAAATTATCAGGAAAATAAAACAAAAAGTACAACTTACTGAAGATGAGAAGGAGCACGATGAGGAGCCTGAGGAGAAAACAAGAAATCAGGGTAAAACATGTCAACCAGCTGAATCTGATCTTAAACTACAGTTTGTGGTTGAATATTAAAGAAAACATGTATTCAGTTCTTTCAAACAGCAGCAGCTGCAACAGTGAAACGACGACTTTCAGATTCTTACGTTTTCCTGAGACCCAAACTTTTCAGCTTAGCCCATCAAACAAAAACTTTGCATTTAACGTCAAGTTTTATGACCTTCTAATGCAAAAGGACCGAAACAAACTCAGTTCGTTTCAACAGAGCAGAAGAAGATTTCATGGTTTAATCAAAGTCCTCTCGATGCCGAGCTGTCTGCAGGTTGGTTGGATGTAAACACAAGCATCTTACCTGCTTAGGCGGGAGGACGAGCTCATGCGACTCCATCGTCTGCTGATCCATCTGAACACGTCTCCTGCCGAGCAGCCTGAGGACACAAACAGAGTCAGGATCAGCTGCTAGTAAATCGGAAGCTTTCTACTGCAGGTCGAGTTGAGTGAGACGAAATTCACATCGATAAAGTTCTGCTAAACAGTTAAAAACAAGATGCACAAACTCCACCTCACAAGATTTACGAAAAAATCTTTAATTGCCGCTACAATAACGAAAACTTTAAATCTGCTGTGATTCAGATTCTGTAAATGTGGCTGATGTGGATCAAGAGTCTTATTCTGGTGCATCTTATTTCCACTGCAGAGAAAACATACAAACAAGACGGGACCAACATGAGGCAGATCAGAGACAGGCAGAGGGAGTTGAGGTCCTCTAACACCACCTATAGACATCTAGCTAGAGAAGCTAACAGCACACACGGCGACTGTAACCTGCAGAGCGTCCAGCTCTCAGTGAAGCAGAGAAAACCATCTGGGTAAGAAGCCACAGAGATGCAGCTGCAGAAGCAAAGCGTCAGTCAAACTGAGTCAGAGAGACACCGAGATCAGACATGTTTTCTATAAATATTCTGAGTTCTGGTTCTGTTAGCTGCTGCTGCTTGAACTAGACCATCACATTTCCTTTAATTACTAAATCAGAAATGGAGTTCCTGTTTGAGCAGCTGCTCTGAACATCATCTGCAGCTCCCACTGTCGATTTTACTGAGTGAACCTGTGAAAATTGCAGCGCTGCACGTGAACCCCAACAGACTGGTTGGCCAAGACAACGATGATGAAGAGGCATCCAACTGGGAGCGCTGCTTCTCCTTACAGTCGTCACCTGTTGACGTTGACACTGCGTTAAAACGGCAAACACCTCAACTATCTGCTGCAGACACGGTGACGTGCCATTAGTTTGGTACTTTAATGATCTATTTGTGCAGTTCCTTCATCCAACAAGCAGATGCAATGATTCTCAGAAACAAGAATTTGATTCACAAGTTTAAATTTACTGTGGAATTTCTGCTATTTTTCAACAGGGCTAAGCTTGGAGCTTTGGATAGGCCATTCCAGAAGCTTAATGTTATCCTGCTTTATCTATTCCCAAACCAGCCTGGATGTGTGTTTGTGATCATTAACCTGCTGCAACAAACCAGTGTTTCCAAGTCTCAACCATCTAGCTGGTCATCTGAGGCAAAGTTGTAGATTTAAAAGGCAGTCCTCCGCTTTCGTCATTTCATTCACCTTCTTCCACAGTACCACTGGAAGACAGCCCGACAGCATGCTTGACAGTTGATACAGTGAAATTACCTTAACTCCTTATCTCTGACCAGAAAAAATACCAGCATTCCACTGAAGATTTCCTTCGAAAAAGTTTTTTTTTTTTCCCCCCAGAATAAAACTACCAAGTGGTTCTTTAGATATGTTTTTCTCTCCATTAAACCTATTCTGTAGCATTTAGATTCAAGAACCATTGATTCCTGCAGCCCTGTTTGCAGATGTGCTACGTCTGTCCTGACTGCATGACGTACTGCAGAGTTTCATGTCAGAGAACCTTTTGAATGCACGCGTTGCTGCAGCTGCAGGTGTTCGGACACGTTTGACTCACACAGCGATCCGACGGGATGAAGCTCCTTCAGGTTGGCTTCCTTCAGAGCCATGACTCCACGGTCACCGGACTGAGCTGCGGCAGAGGGAACAGAGTCAGCACACACTGGAGCTCAGAGACATTAATGACACGCGCATCTTCTGAGGTAGGGAGTGGCTGCAGGCGTAGCCACAATTTGCATTTCACCCAGGAAACAGCCAAAGTGAAGGTCTGATCGGAGTGATTTGTTGGTTTGAGAGTAAACCGAATGTTTCCACACCTTCAATTAAACACCGGTATGTGTGCAGAGAAGGAGTAGCAGACATGTGAGACCCACCACCTTCAAAACCTTCTTTACCTCCACGCCTGTTGGGCTGTGAACGTGAGGGCTGGAACACCTGCCAGGTGAGCTGCAGCGCAGACACGCAGCAGTCTGCAGCTCTCCTGACAAACAGCAGGGAGGAGCTCAGCCACAGCTGCAGCACATCTGGAAGAGCCGAGTCAAAAATTAAAAACAGGTTCAGCCTTCCTCACAGCAGCGACGCGAGAAGCCGATTTACATACTTATTTAAGCAAAACATGTCGGCCTGGAGGGAGAGCTGCAGCAACACGACTTCAAACCTTCAGATGTTTCACCATAAAGTGGGAATCATTATGAAACAAAGACTCCACTATTAAACACGCAAAGTTGCTAACAACTAAAAACATTTAGAAAGGAGAGTGGATGCTAAACTCCAAACAAACTCCACCAGATCAATGGGTGGAAGTTGAACTAACACACAGGCTAAAAACCCTCATTTATTGGGAGAATTTAAAATGATTAGAATTCATATTTCAGGTAACGTTGAAACCAAGTAGTTTCCGTAGTTCAGAGTAACGTCAGCCCGCCCAGGGCCACCATCTTGTTTTACAAGCATGCTTTACAGCTTGTATTTAGTTGGACTTTATATTCAGGTAAACTCCCAGAAGGGATGACTGGAAAATGTTAAAGGGGGAGGGAAGTGTTCCCGATTGAAATCGTAAATTAGAGATTTGGGAGGATTTTTATTTTTAAGACATATCGGCAACAACTTATTTGTTCCTTGAAACAACACAACTGGTTTTTGTAAGTTGCACTCAATAGAAACTGCCTTCTGAACGAGTTCACCAGTATGATGGCCAAGACATGTCGGAATTTACCGTTTTAATATTTTGTTTGACCTTTCAGCAGCTTTTTGACACAGTCGATAACGCAGTCTTAATTAACAGACTTCATGATTTGGTCAGGATTTCTGGAAGAGTAGTTTAGAGCTTACCTTTTGAATGGACTCTTCAGTGTCTGAAGAATACACATCATATCATAGTCAACTGATCTAATATCTGGGGAACCCCAAGGTTTTGTTATCGGCCCACTTCTTTTTTGCTATAAACGAATGCCATTGGAACAGAATCAATTTTATCATTTCTCCCATCACTTTTATGCAGATGAGATTCAGTTGCTCCTTCAAAAATTCAGAGTTTTGTCCAAATTACCTGGTTACTTAAATTACAGTTTAGTTAAAATGTAACTCCTTTCAACTTAACACAGAAGACAGAGTGTTCCAACCAATGTCTCTTAAAAGGTCACGTCAAACAACTTATCTGTAACAATCTTTGAGAAATATATCCAAGCTAAGAAGGCTGGTGTCAAAACAGGAACTTGACATGGTTTCTCATGTTTTTATTTCCTCTTATCTACACTTTTGTAACCCACATTTTACATGCATCTGGCAATTAAGTTGACCCAAAATCTTTATGTGCGACAGGACTCTTAACTGGAACAAACAGAATAATTCACATCCTTCCCATTTTAATGTTTTGAACTGGTACCTGTTAACTTTAGTATTTAATTTAATATCATGACTTTAACTTTCAGAGCCAGAGAGTTGGAGTTACATACTCCAACTTAAGCTCTTAAATCAAAATCTCCTTGTAGTTTCAAGGACCAGATATTAAACTTGAGGAGGTCGCTCCATCCAGACTGCTGCACCTGAACTGTGGAACGAGATGCCTTTTTAGTCTTGACTTGAGTCTGGACTTAATTTAAAAAGCATCTAAAGACATTCTTATGCAAATGTGATTTTTTTTCACCTTAAGACAGTCTTGTATATGTATCATTTTAATTGCTTTTATTCATATTTTAATGTTTATGCTCTCTTTGGGAAGAACTTTGTGATTATTTTCTGTGAAAGGTGCTATGTAAATAAATTTTGATATTACCTACCTACTTTATTTTAACCCTCCTGTTATGTTGCGGGTCAAACTGACCCATTTTAAAGTAAAAAAAAAAAAAAAAAAAAAAAAAAAAAATACTTGAAAGTATTTTTTCTGTTTGAAACTTCTGCTTGGGTTAACAAACATAATCAGCATATAAAATTAAAGTGGTTCATTTTACATATTTACAACTACCCACACATCTATATGTGTAGCTACTGTTGGGGTCAATTTGACCCAACAGTCAAACTGAAGGGTAAAAAGGATCAAGAAAGTGTTAAATACTATTCATTTCTCTGGAACTGTGAGACTAATTTCACCTTAAATACATACACACAAAAATGCCTACCCTTTCCTAACCTCACTTGTAAATTGCAAGACTAAGTGTTATTATGTGATTTGACAGAAACTTTTTCTGTCCCCATGGGGAAACTGCACCAACACTGGGTGGACACTCAGGAAGGGAGTGGAAAACATAAATATTCTCTGCAAGGAAGTCTTAAAAACATTACACACATACATGTGATATAGTCATTTTCAGAGCTTCTCAAAATGACCAGCAGAAATAAAAAAGGTGACAACCCTGGAAGAGCTGGAACTTATCTTTGATTAGACAGTGAAATAGAGCAGGATATATCGGAAGCTAAATACAGTAACGAGGTGAATTCTGAGTCTGATGATTCTGAACCAAATGATAAATTAAAAAAAAAAAAAAAAAAAGTGAAATGCAGTGGTCTTCATCTCCAAATAAACACCAAGGAAAACTGTGTGCAGCAAATATAATGAAGACAGTGCTAGGGGCTACTAGGATGGCAGGAACTCATGTCAGACATCAAGTTAGCCACTCATGCCCAATTCAATACAGAAAATCATTCTTAAGATGACTAATCTAGAAGGAAGGTGCGTTTTAGGGGAGAAGTGGAAGGAGCTGGATAACATGTATAATTGGGGGTTCTCATTCTGGCTGGGGTCTATAAGGGTGAATCAACAGCCAGTCGATTTCTGGTTTCAGTTATTTCAGGTTCAAAATCAGTGATTGAATAAAAGTTTACTTTCGACACAAATCCTCATGAGTCATAGGTATTAATTCCAAATTAGCAGGTCAATTTCACCCTGAACAGAATAGGTGTCTCAAGTTCATTTATAAATGTCACTACTTAAAAAGAAAAAAAGATAAACAAATTTTAAATAAGTCAATTTCATGTATAACCGTTGATTTTTCTGTGTAGGTTTTTCTAGTGGACAGTAAAAAATTAAAATGCATTTTTAAAATGAAAAAAAAAAAAGTCAATTATGCTCATTGGTCTGTTATTTGTAAGAGGTGAAGCACCTCATAGCACTAAATATTGATTGAAATGGAGTTAAGAATTGGATAAAAACATGTTTTTTGGAAAATTTGGGAATTCAGACACTATTGCATGAATAAACATTCCCTGGGTCAATTTGACCTGGGAACACTATTGCTGTACCTCAGAAATGGACATAACAGGAGGGTTAAATGCTTCCAGTAAAGTCAAAGACTCCAGCTCTCCACGAACAGAAAGCTCTGCCCTCTCACCTGTCCTGCCCCTGCGGTCTCTGCAGTAGACAGTGGAGGTTTCCACGTCGGTCTTTGGCGTGCTCGGACAATCACAGCCTTTACAGCAAACCTTGCTGAGGGTCTGGACTGAGTGTTTGGCACAACAGCTGTCTGAACCAATCAGAGTGCTGCTCTCATTGGCTACAACGGTGCTTTCTGTGGGAGAGACAGATCAGATGAGCCAGGAGCAACCTTTCTAACGCCACATAAGACATGAAGCACTGCAGAAGTCGCGGCACAGAGGCGGAGGTGTATTTGCAGCACAATTTTAAATGATGAAGGAGCAGAACCCTACCTTTAGGATCTGCATCCTGGTCTAAACCTGAGGAGGAGGAGCAGAGAGTTAAACCCAGTCCAGATTTATGACGATGAAGACGTCAAAGAAGAGGTAGAGGGAGTACCCCAGAAGGTTTCGACCAGCGTGCTCTCCTGGATGGAGGACTCATCCAGCAGGGAGGAGATCAGGGAAGCGTCTGAGGCCACGCTGTTGAGGCTGCTGTTGTGGAGAAACTGACCGACCGCTTTCTGAGGAGAGCCGACAAGGAGCGACTCTGAGCAGGAGGCCGAGTGCCGCTGGGAGTGACGGGGCCTGCTGCTCCTCCAGCTGGCCCCTCCCACGCCAAAGGAGGTGCTGCTGTGAGGCAGAGTGCGGCGGCCCAGCAGGCCTTCATCGAGCCGTAAGCTGCGTCTGGACATGAGTCCTGTCTGGAGGGAGGAGGGGATCCGCTGCTCCTGCTCAGAGTCCGACAGCGATGAGGAGTAGCTGGAGCTAAAGAGGAAGGAGGAGAAGGGTAAGGATGAGTAAAGAGCGCAGTTCTAACGACTGGAGTCAGAAATCAATCAGATGGTGAAATGCATTAAAAACTCAGGGGAAAGGAGCAGCTCTGTGGTTCATTCATCATCTTAGAAACAAAAACACTTTTTACTCTCAAAAAACAATCACTGATGAACTTCATGTAGTTGATCAAATAGATATTTTTTATTTTTAAGATTTAAAATACTAAGAAGAATATATCATAATTACAAAAACCTTCCTTTGTATATTATCTGTGTACCTTTTGTAAGAAATTAAAAAGGTTTTGGATATTAACTATACAGTTATACTATCGGTGTTTTTGTGTGTTCGTTACTAAAAACTGCCTTTTTTTTTTTTTTTTTTTAAAGGGCTTGATTTTATTTCCACTGCTTCTGTGTGAACGATTACAGATAATTTACCAGTCAGAACTCTGAGTCTCTTTCAAACCACATTCTCAGACGTTACAGACACGTTTGTGCTGCAGTTGAAACAACTTTAATCTGAGAATCTGACTGCGCAATTGTCAGAAACACCCGCAGCAGTTCTGATAAGAAACTCACACTGGGTTCGAGCACTGATCATTCTCAGTCTGATTACAACAAATCCCTGGAACCTGATCTCACACTCTGACCTACATACAGACGCAAGTGGAGGATACACACAGGTCAGTCCAGCCCCAGCTCTGCAGCTCTTCGTCTTCCTCCCCCATTACAGGAGACACGCACATACACATTACAACAACTCGCACATCACAGGACCACACAGATCAATAACAATGCTCCCTGTGTTGCAGCGGGTCAACTTCGCCTTTAACCTGCCTACACTTCCTGGTCCTGTCATAGGTAGTTGAGCTGATTAGACTCCGCCCACAAACACAGGTCAGGTGGAAGGACTCCTATAAAACCATAACGAAAGCCTGAGTGAAAAAGCTGGCAAAGAAAAAAAAAAAAAAAAAAAAAAAAAAAAACTTAAAGACTTTCAGAAAGCCTCAAGAATTGTTGATTCAGACCACTTTAAAGGATTACTTGAAAGCCTGGAGCATAATAAGAAAAATATGGAGAATTCAATCAGGAGCTTAAAACTGGACAAACAATTAACAGACAAATTAATCACTGAGGAGAGACAAATAAAGAAATTAAAGCAAAATAATTCAAGTAAAATTACAAACAGATAACCAAAACAAGATAATTACTTTTGAATCTTGTTAAAGAAAAAACACAGGAAAAAAGATCTTGAATAGTTTAAAAACATTAAAATGGTTCATAAAACGTAAGAAAATTAATTTAAAATAATTTCTGTTTAGAACCATGTTCTGTAAAAAAAAAAATAAAATAAAAAGAAACATAAAGCTTAATGTATGTTGAATTATTTGACATGAGTCTCTAAATTAAAAGTAGCAAATCAAAGAAATTTCAGAGCATTCAATTTTACGGTGAAAAGAACAGATTCACTTTTATGAATCCTAAACATCCATATTTATCAGAAATATTTCTAAACTCTAACCTTTGAGACATTTTTATCTTTTCCCTGAAGCTAAACCGATGAAAGGCGATTTAATTAAAACGTTTATCTTTCAGCTAATCAGCGTGGAGAATAGATAATTGATGGTGAAACGAGCCAATCACTTTTAGAAGAGGGCGGAGCCCCGCGAAAAACAAAATCTGTTAGAAAATATTAGCTCTTTCGCTTTTTGAGGGCTGATAATAAAGAAAAAAAAAACCCACAAAAGCTAGTAGATACAGTTCTTATGAAATAAAACAAAAATAGATAGAACGACAGAGCGCCTTTACCTTCAACAAAGCCACAGAACTGTCGGGAAAACCGAAAACTGAGTGGACCAGAGCGGCTGTTAGCTAAACACGGACTGAAGAACACAGACTTTCACAACAAATGAATAGCGGTCAAAACTCGGGCTGGTCAAATATGCTGATAAAACCAGTTTTCAGGGGGAACCATCAAAAAATTTAAGATGACAGTAAGCTTAACTCAATCAGTCACGCTCGATGCCACTACGGCTGCTGCTGTTTTTATAACTACGGGTGTTATCATCGCCCCCGTGTGGCTGGGGACAGTATCGGCTCCGGCGATGGCCAAAGATCGTAGATAAACCTCAAGATAGCTCACATCTGTTGGTATTACCCAGGCGGGCAAATGACATCTACACCTTTAATTAAGTATTTGAATCATAAGAATATGAAGCCAGTGCAGAACAATACCATTTGATCTTACTGCTACACAAATTTGCACACTAAAGAAGATGTCGTTATGAGATTCAACACTGTGTAAACCATTACGTCAGCTGTTATCGTCACAATGTTCCAGAGATGACGTATATTTTTGACAAGCTAAATGTTGCATATAAATAATACATGTAATACATAAATAATATATACAATATGTTGCTGTGTGTAAACAGAAAATGAGATTTAATCTCTACGCTTCAAAGCCTCAGACGGAAATAATATTTGTTTGGAGTGGAGCATCTCTCCATCAAATCTTGACAGTGTGGTGAACCGGATGTACAGACCCGTATCCGGCGCATATACCGTTGCACGTGTGTGTTTTTGGGGCTCCTCGTCGGTTAGGTAGGTACTGATTTGTTTGTAAAATGTTCTAAATAGTGTTGTTAGTCTGTGTTTTAGTGTGTCTTACAGCAGGTAACTTTCATGTCCAATACCGCTGATTAAACTGAGGGTCACCATTTGCAGTTAGGAGATAAACAGACAGTGAGGAGCTCGTGTTTCCCTCTGTGTTTACACAGAGCTGTATAGAGTTAAACGGATAAATGACTGAATATGTACTGATTAGATATGCATGAGACGTAGCTGAGAGAATTATTTGATTTATTAAACCCACTGGACATAAATCATGTCTGATTAAAGTGAAAATAGACCCTCAAGTTACATTCATAATCTCATGTTACCGGTTTAATAATTATCTACACATTATTATATTCTGTGTGTACCTTTCTCCTTTTTTCTGTGTAGCTGTGAAATAAACTCATTTAACTTGATCCCCCATTCCGAATTCACTCAAAAAATTCAGAAACTATTCTTTAATTTGTCTTAAGTGCAAAATGTTTGTGTCATTCGAAAAGTAGTTTGTGATCTTGTCAGTTTAATTCTTGGCTTGTTATTAAAACGTTTAACAAGGCGGAGTCGTGAAGTGAAAGAAATATGTTTTTTTTGTTTTTTTGTTACATTTCTTACAAACACAAATCTGAAATGTGTGGCATGCATTTGTATTCAGTCCACTTTAACATACAGATTCTAAAACATTCAAATGGAGTGTGTTGAACTGAAGCTCAGTTTTATGTGTAACCGGTTTGTGTTCTAACTGTGTGATGATGTTTGTATCTCCTTCAGATCGGAAGCCATCATGACGTCATTGGCTCTCCAGCTGAAGAGGCTCGCGCTGCCTCAGAGCGATCCCAACCTGCTGACCCGTAAAGAGGTCGCCTCACTGCTCTTTGATCCCAAAGATGCTGCCACAATGGACAGGAGCACCTTCTACGCTCTCGGTGAGTCTGAACCTGAACCAGACACAGAACCGCTTCCTGTAAACCCACTAACTGTCCTGTTCTCCCATCTTTTCCAGGCTGCACGGGGCTGGAGGAGCTGCTGGGAATCGAACCGGCTTTCCTGGAATTCCAGGACACTCTGTTCAGCCCCGCTTCCCTGACGCTGGAGCGCAGCGTCCAGTCCAAAGAGGTCAACGAGAAGCTCGATGCTGGAATTTCACTCTTCCTCACGCGGCTCTGCCCGTACTTCCTGCTAAAGCCAGCTCACAAGTGCATTGAGTGGCTGGTTCACCGGTATGTTTCTTTGCTTCGCAGCACACTTGAGCTCTGATTAAACACAGGGAGAGTCCCGCTCCCTGTCCCAACCAGATCAGAACATTTAGAAAAAATCCTCAGTCTAACACAAGTTCTGTAATGACTGATACCTGTGACAGACACTCGTGGGTAACATATGTTAAAAGGACATGGTGGTTGTGTGCAGTAGGTCTGAGGAGTCAGTGTTTTCCTTGGAGTAGACTCCAGACAGTGATTTTTTTAAACTATCTCTTACCATTTCTGTCAGTTTTTGTGATGCTGTGATTGAGCTGCTTTGTTTGAACACAGAGAAATACATTATTTGCCTGTGTTGCTTCCAGTAGTCACTAGTGTGAAAAAATGCTGAA
The DNA here is from genome assembly GCA_014839685.1 of Anableps anableps. Lineage (NCBI taxonomy): Eukaryota > Metazoa > Chordata > Actinopteri > Cyprinodontiformes > Anablepidae > Anableps > Anableps anableps. The sequence continues at coordinate 10,512,466 of CM026084.1, forward strand.
GGAAAAATCATTTTCATTAGAGGAATCTGATCGGAACCGATCGCGATTTTGGCTGAAAAAGAGACAAATTCCTCTAAAGTCTGATCCTGTACTGAGCTGAGGAGCAGAAACTAACTTTCTTTTTTTTTTTGCTAAATTAGTTTTAATTTTGGATCCTTTTCATTGCCAAGTTGTTTTAAAACAGCCGAAATTGTTTCTTCTCCCAGAAGGAATTTACTTTATAATCAAGTCATGTTGGATGTTTGAAATTGTAGGTTTTGTGTCAGATTTTACTAACTTTATAACTAGCCTAGTTGAATCAGTATGTTCAGTCTTCAGTGTTGAATTTACCCAAAGCTGATCTCAATAATGGAGGACTGATCCTGCCAAAATTAACTATAGGTAATTCAATAAATAAATAAGGAAGTAAAACCTTAAATAAATAAATATATGTTGTATTTGTTTATTTATTTATTTGTCAATTTTGTCAGGATCGATCCTCAATACTCTGAAAGGTACAGTGCACAATTTTAACCTGCTGCATAGTCCATACTTCTAGTGTGATGTATTTTATTTTTTTAATGAACAGAATAATTAACAGCTGCAAGCACTAAAGCTTCCTGCAGAGTTTCTGATAGGAACTCCTCAAGTTCTTATCTAACACCTGGTTCTGACCCATTAATGACTCGCTGATGAGGTAGAGTTGAAGATGTTCTGGGCTCATGTTGATCTTACGTTGCTCAGCTTCCACGTCCAGCTGTATAACCCTGACAGCCTGCTGGCCTGCGCGTTGCCTTATCACGACACCAACCTGTTCGTCCGAGTCGTGCAGCTGCTGAAGCTCAAAGAAGCCACCAACCGCTGGAACTGGCTGCAGTGTTTACAGGTAAGGATCCATCATCCAACATCTCCCTGGTTCTGCTTTGAGTGAGGTGATCTTTAAAACATCTTGATGCTGCTGCAGAAACCGGGCGTGCCACTCTCTAGAGGGACTCTGATCACACACTGCTACTCAGACCTGGGTTTCATGGACTTCATCTGCACCATGGTGACGCGGTCCATCCAGGTAACCTCCCTGACACTGTGTCTCTAAGAGAGCAGAAGTTTATCCTTCTCATTAATAACAAGATATAACAGATCTCTGTTCTCCTCCTCAGGCTTACTCTGGACACTCTGAAAGTTTCTCTCAGCTCAGAGTCATCTTCTCTTTCTACGCCTCCACCATCGTCCCTGCTCTGGACGCTGTGGACAAAGTTTCTGACTCCATCATTGCCAAACTGCTGCCATATGTCCAGAAGGTAACCAGCTCTCTCACAACTAAACACACACTCAGAGCTACTAAATAATAGTACAGTAGCTAATATAGTAGAATAAAACATAGAATATGAGAATAAATTTAAATATGTGCAGCCAGTTGCAGTTTTTATTGTAATAAATCTACCCAGAAAAGACCAAAATTATAATCACATTTATGATCATAATGAGTGGATGAAAATGTCTGACTGGAAGTGTAGTTCTGTTTTAATGAACTGGCCTCAGCTAGGTGGCGCTCTTCTGTTCACGAACTCATACAGTTTCAGTATATGATGTCATCATTAAAGAAAGAAAAGGTCTCAGTTGAGCAGATTAGGTAAGATCCAGTCCTGTTTGTTGTCTTGTCGTCTCTTTAGGGTCTCAAGTCGTCCCTGTCGGACTACAAAGCCGCCACCTACATGATCGTGTGCCAGCTGGCGGTGAAGGTGGTGATGGAGGCCAGTCTGGTCGACAGCCTCGCTGTGCACATCAGCAAGTCTCTGCTCAAAGAGCCCGTTCTGGCCAAAGAGGGTATGGGCTGCTTAACTGTGCTGCTGCAGAACCAGAAGGAGGGATCGGTTGGTCCCAGGTACCGCAGAGGTGGTTTGGGTGTTGAGGGTTATGCTCAGTGTAGGTACGGTATCTTCTTAACTGTGTTGCTTTGTGCTTAGAGCTCTCAGGAGTCTGGGCTCGATGCCAGCGCTGGTTGCTACGCTGCAGGTCATGGCGGCGAGACATGATGTCAGTCCTCTGCTGCAGTACCTGCTGCCTCACCTGGTCCGTGGTGTGTTCTGTGACAGCTCAGGTGAGACTGGGAACACTTAGGTCCCAATGGTGTAGCCATGTCATAATTGGGATCAGAGTTGAACCTTTAATCTCTGTCACAGATGAGAAGGGGACAGAAAGACAAAACGTGCTGGAGTCCATCCTGAAATCTATCCCCCTGACTAAAGATTTGGATCGAACCATAGCCCAGTAAGCCTCAACTTTACATCTATACTTTGTGTTAGTCAGTAGTGGGCACACTTCCGCTAATGCGCCTTATTTATTAAATATTCAAATTTTTTCAAAGAAAAAAGTTTGTCATATACTTCCAGAATATTCTTTTATAACCATACGAGAGTGATATACTATGTTGTAGCACATGTTGTGTCATTGCCACATGGTGGGTATCAACATAATTTAATTTAGTGCTTTAGCATTAGCGTCCACTAAATACCATGTGGGTATAGTGCTTTAGCATTAGCTTCCATTAAATACCGCATTGGTGTAGCGCTTTAGCATTAGCTTCTACTAAATATTGTGTTAATGTAGTGCTTTAGCATTAGCTTCACTGAATATCATGTTGGTGTTGCGCTTTAGTGTTAGCGGAACTAATGTTTATGGCTTCTGCTTTAGGGGAAGGGCAACTAACTTTTTAGTTAGCGGTGCCTAACACTGGTGTTAGTCGTAATCTTGAAGGATCTGCTTGATATCAGATCTTTAGTTAGAGGATCCACAACCAGAAGTGACCTCTTCAGTCAGACCCTGAGCCCTCAAAGGGTTGATTTTTAAGCTCTCAGTTTTTGTTCCCACTGCAGGCTGCTCCTGGAAGAGTATCTGAATCAAACCGAGCGCTCTGCTGAGGACATGTTGGCCCTCAACCAGCGCCTGCTGCCTCTAGTTCGACTGTTTGAGTCCAGGTACTGCCAAGCTCTGGATGCCGTCCTCGCTGGTCATGTGACCGACAGCAGCGACTCGCAGCAGAAACATCTCTTCCACCAGTTCCTGTCTCTGTCCATGAGCAGTGGGAAATTCCAGGTAAAAATTCCAAGTTTTTCTTTTTTAAAGGACACAGAGCGACGCAGATAAATTCTGATTTTCATAAAGCAAAAAGCTTGTTTTCACTTCCTGTCTGATGGTCTCTGTGTTCCTGTCAGATTTTAGACAACTCGGACACGTCGCTGCTCCTCAGCCTGAAACACCCGCAGCCTTCGGTCCGTGTGGCAGCAGTGGATCATCTGATGAGCATTGTCACCTCTGAGCAGGTAGACCTGGAATCTGTTTTTGTGTATTTAAGAGTAAATGCATGAGGTCTCATTGTCTTGTGTCTCCTTTGAACAGCAGCAGAGCTTGGATGAAACGTTCTTGAAAGACGCTGTCGCAGAGCGCCTGAATGATGACGTTCCAGAAGTCGTCTCTGCTGCTCTCAGGGTCCTGCAGGTTAGTGGGATAAATCCCTCTTTATTCCAGCCCTGTGTGATTCCTCTGTTGACTGTTGTTGTTTGTTTTTTTTTTTTGTTTGTTTGTTTTTTTTGCAGAAGCTGCTGGATGTTCTGGACCCAGAGGATGTGGTGTCGTGGCTGCTGTCTCTGCTGCACAGAGTTCATCCAGCAGCTCAGCAGTGGTCAGTGAACTAAATACGCTTTATTCCTTTAGAAGGTTTTCCAGTCGGATCATAAAACTTCCTACAGCTGTCCACTGCATGAATAGTAGCTCAGAGTGCTTTGTTGTCTCCTTAAGGATGCCTGTACTGGTGGAGGCGGTGGGTTTGCTGTCCGACCCCCGGGTAGGAAAGGGAGACGCTGAGTTTATGCAGAAAATGGGCTGGAAGCTGCTTCCCTTCCTGGTGATCACCTCGGCGGAGGTCGGGATCGCTGACTCAATCGCCCGTTCCTCCATCCTAAGCCAGCACCCCCTCACTCTGAGCTGGGCTAAAGGTGATCACTCAACAACTTCCTGTTAAAAGTTAAAAAGCACTGAACTTTTAATGACAAACATTTTGTTTATTTACTCCCAGAGCTGAAGAATGTGATGAAAAAGAGCACTCAACTCAACTTCGTAGGCTTAGCCAATCAGCATCTGGTCTCCATGCTGACCAAGAACCTGACAAACATGGAGCACTTCTCCAAACGGGACGCTGTGAGTCGCACGTCTGAACTCTGAGCCCTATGGGAATCCCAAAATCCAGTTTTCTAAATGGAATTTTCATGCATGTAACTCTTTGTGTTTGTGGAGAAGCTGGAGAAACTGGTCCTGCTGGTGGAGCAGCAGTGGAGCTCGGGCCTCACAGGGAGGGCGTCCTTCCTGGTTCTGACCCAGACCCTGCTGCTCAGCCTGGGGGAGCTGAGGGAGACGCAGCACCTGCTCACTGCTCAGAGGGTCTACACGCTGCTGGAGCCCCCCTTGCTGGACGTGATCCAGAGAGATGACACCAAGGTGAGTGTATCTCACAGAAAATCCAGGTGTATTGTGGGATACGTAGGCTGCAGTTTGTTCCTCTGTGATGTCACAGGAAGGCGAGTGGCCCGTCCCAATGCCGGCCTCCTTCTCTGAAGCCCTGGGGGTGTACCTGAGCGGATGTGAGCAGCAGCCAGGGGAGCGTCTGGACCACGAGTTCAGTTCGGTTCTGATCGCTCTGCTCAGAGACTTTATCTCCTCGCTCAAGTGTCATGACACGTCGTTTAAAGGTAAAAACCCTCCATTTGTGACTGTAACGGTTGGTGTGATTTCAGCACACCAAGTAGGCCGGTCACCTGTCTGTGTTTCAGGCGAGGCATGGTGGAACCCGGAAAAGATGGACGCCAACACCTGCTGCTACCTGGGCCTGATCTGCCGCCTCTTTAGCATCATCATCAGCGGCTCTGCAGAGGGCCCGGTTGCTGGCAGCTGCAGGGAGCTGATGAAGCTGCTCATCCAGGTGAGTCATGTAAAGGGGAAAAAAAAAAATACTTTTTTTTTTTTTTTTTTAAGGTGCAAACTGATAAAAAGAAAACGTGAGTGAAATAACCACGTGTGTCTCCATCAGGTTCATCTACAGGAGCCCACCATGCTCTTTAGGTTCCTGTGCCTCCTGTGGGGATACAGCAGTAACCATGAAGACCAGCTGGATGTGAAGGCGGGCGCCGTCCTGCAGACCAGAGCGCTGTACATGGGCCGAGCATTGATGAAGGTCCAACCTGCCGCCACGCTGAACAAGCTGGCAGCTCCAGACTCACCAGGTGAGAAGCCCCTTAAGCCTCTTGGAGGATCAGTTCTGCAGATTTGACCATCTGGGTTTCATTAGCGGCTCTGCTGTGACATTTCTCTGCTCTCTGCGTCTCCTTGCATCAGTCGTCCCGTCCTTGCTGTGCTGTCTCAGCTCTCCAGTTCGGGAGGTCCGGAGGGCTGCCCTAGGCGCCCTCCAGAGCCTATCAGTAGCCAGCAGCTCTCCCTTCCACCCAATCATAGAGAGGCTGCAGAAAACCTCAGAGGAGATCATCACCGACGCATCATATCTGAGCACGGTGAGCTCTTCCAAGATCTAAACACGGCTTACTGAAACCTGGATGTTAAAGATGAGTCAATGAGAGAGGCTGGAATTATTTGAACAACATCTGCAGTTGCCAGGTCATGAGACTGAATCTGCTCTGAAATTTGAATGAAGAGTTAAATCAGTGAATAAAGCAAGTTAAATAGATCAGAAGTCAGTTTGGATCCAGCAGATAACGAGAAAAGGATAAGTAATAATTGTTGTCTTCAGGTTCTCGGCGTTCTTCACGACGAGTCTTCATCTGGTAAAGTGAAAACGCCACAGGAGAAGCTGAAGAAGGCGCTGCAGCAGCTGCTGCAGAGCATTCAGAACCCCTGCTGCCCGGCGTACACGGCCGCCGCCCTACTGGGGGCCCTGAGCTCTGTCAACGGAAAAGTGAGAATATTCATACAATGAAAGCTAAACGAAACTGCAGGTTTGAGTCCAGATGGTGAGTTTTTCATCTTCCCGATCTTCCCTGTCGTCTCCTTCCAGTCTGTCCTCTCTGCTTTGCTTCCTGTTCTGGAGCGACTCCTGGAGCAGACTGGACTCGATACTCCGTCTCTGCTGCAGTCCGAAACCCAGCTGCTGCAGTTCATACTGGGGAAATTTAATGAGGCGTCAGCGCCCCTACTGGCCGAGGACCAGAACTGCATGGATCTGTTCATTAGATCTCTGAGGGTGGCCAGCTGTCAGGTCTTTGCTCTGGAACAGGTTGGTTCCAGAATCCTGCCGATTCAACATACAAACAGATGGAATCACAAATCAAATTTCTCAGTTTCTGGTTTGTAGCTGAGGTGAAAGAATATCCAGATATAGATTTTATTTCGACGTCTAAGCTCTTTCCTGAAAAGATTAGGTAACAAGGTTTATTTGAAGGTTTTATGGTTGAAACTGAGTCCACCTAATAAAACAAGAATTTTAAAACCTGGATCGAAGAGACCACATGTTTAATGCTCATGTCTACAGATCACGAAGCCGTTCTTCTCAGCCCTTGGAGACGAGAAGGCTCAGCAGAAGCTCCTGTCGGTGATGTTCGACCTGTTGGTGGAGGGTCGCAGTCCGCTGGTGGCCAACACGATCGGCAGTGTCTTCAAAGCGGTGAGAAAAATCTAAAAAAAAAAAAACCGGTTTAGGCTAATGTTTTGTAAAAACAATAAGTGTCTGTAGACCACTGTTGAGACTTTAAACATGTTTTTAACAGCTCACCATCGATGCTCAGCTGGTCGCCAACGAGCTTGCTCCTCCAGACAAACCAAAGGTCAGCGTCACGGTTCAACAAACCCGCAGGAGCAGGATGACTCAGAGGTATTCACTGTTTCTCTTCTTCAGATCAGCAGAGTTCCCTTTGTCACTTCATTCCGATCAGGTTGATTGATCATGGAGACTTTTTGATCTGGAATAATTAATCCATCTCAGTATTTAACTCCTCTGGATGATATTTTAACCTGTTTTTATATCAGATGCTTCATGTTGTGGTCTGAAAATATCATTCCCTGCTTGGTGCACCACAGAGCTGTTTGTTTGGACCTCTGCTTTTTTCCAAGAGTTCATCTGCTTTGATGATTTTTTTTTTATTTATTTATTTATTTATTTATTTATTTATTTTTGTCTGCTCAGGAAACCTCAGGAGAGTGATAGTGTATGTCCAGAAGGGGGTGCTGTGTTGTGGCAGAGAGTCACACTGATCCTGGAGCTGCTGCAGCACAAGAAGAAGCTGAAGAGAGCCCAGGTGTTGGTGCCTGTTCTCTTCTCTCTGCTTTCCAGGTACCAAATAGTGGCTTTCTGTTTCGTTTCCCTGCACTAGTCACAATGTTCAGGTCTTCTTCCATCAGGTGGAAAACACAGAGATACAGCAGCTAGATTACTGTCAATCTCTGAATGGTGCGACTATTTAGATTTTTTTTTTTAATCATAATTAAATAAAATCTTTTATTAATTAAGTGGATTTTAAAATCTGCCTAAATCCTTTTTCCATCTAGCAACAAAGCTGGATTTGATGGACTGTGATTGGATGGAAAAACAACCTTCTTTGAAGTGAAGCTGTAAATTACGGCCATTTTATTTTGGGGAAAATTTTTTAAATATTTTTTTCTGTTTTTATTATAGCTGAGAGCAGTCCTACATCCTATGTTAATTCTCAGGATGAATAAAGCTGTGTCAAGCTATTTAATCTGTGTTGTTGTTTCTAAATGTGGGACTAGGTCAGTTAGACCTTTTGCCAGTTAGTAACAAGGACTTACCAGTTTGCCTAAAAAAAATAATACATATCAATTTAATAGTCTTTATAGTTAAATTAATAGTTACAGGTTTCATCAATAATGGGGATAGATAGTGACAGAAATGCTCAAATCATCGGTATATTTTAAGTTAAGTTTGAATCATTACCTGAAAACTACAATATTTCCATTTATTTGTGTTCGAATCCCAGCTGATTCTGATGAAATAGAACAGAAACCAAAATTGCCTGAAAATGAAACACCAGACTGTTACATTTCATACCTGAAGAAATCGAATATGAAACAACCAAATCTAAAAGGTACAGCATGATAAATCATAAAGGGGGGGAATGACCAGCCCCCTCTGCAGGATCTGCTTGATTAGTTTATTGGTTGGTTGTTTGTCTCATCAGGAGTCTGGAGCTGAGTGCAGGCGATCAGACAAACATGGAGTACACCAAGCAGCTGCTCCTCAGCTGTCTGCTCAACGTCTGCAACAAGCTGTCGCCTGATGGAGGCCCTCTGGCTGCAGGTGAGGAGGAGGAAAAGGAGGCGGAGCTTCCAGGCTTCGTGCAGCGTGTATGCCAACAGTGGTGTGTTTGGCTCCCCTCTGCTCTGCGAGCAGTTAGCGTGGTTGTAAAATCAGCTGATCCCAGCTTGAACATAGTCTCATCTTCTTCTGTATCAAACTCTTGGTTCATGTTTGAACTCTAAGCTGACAGAATAAAGTCAGTTTTCTGTGTCCGCAGAAGTCCTAGATGAAGAGAAGTTCAGCGTGGAGCTTGTGGTTCAGGTCATCAGGTCGTCCGACATGCCCCAGACTCACCACCACGCTCTACTGCTGCTGGCTGCCACCGCTGCCATCTTCCCAGTAAGCCCCGCCTCCTCTGACAGACACAAACCTGTTGAAATAAATGACTAAGTGAGCGCCTGTGTTGCCCCCTGCAGGAGAAAGTCCTCCACAACATCATGCCCATCTTTACCTTTATGGGAGCCAACATCCTGCGGCTGGACGACGCCTACAGCTTCAGAGTCATCGAGAAGACGATGCAGATGGTCGTCCCAGCCTTGGTCCAGGTGAGTCCGGCTGCTGCAGGTGAGATCAGCGCCACCTGCTGTCAAGAACCAAGCCTCATGTGTCACCGACTATTCCCTTCAGGCCCACCGCCTCTCTGATGGCTCATCCGCCCCCATCATGATCGCCGTGGTGACAAAGATCATGCACGTGTTTGCCGACGCACTTCCTCATGTTCCCGAGCACCGGCGGCTGCCCGTCCTCAGCCAGCTGGTGACCGCACTAGGCCCCGCCCACTTCCTGTGGATCCTTATGATGCTGCTGCTGAAACTGCACGCCACACAGAGCAGCGGTGCTGGCGAGAGGGTGACAGACGGAGGCTCTGTTTCTGGTATAGGGTGTGGTTTTTATATGTATATTTAATTTTTTTTTTTTTTTTTTTTTTTTTTTTTTTTTTACATTTTCTATGCAGGATGCAGCTCTGGAGCGGGACATGGATTTCTGGATCTCTCTGTGCTGTCAGTTCGATGTGAACCAGCAGCTCAGCTCCCTCATCAACATCCTGAACTTTCTGCTGCAGTTGCCGGATGACAAGGATGAAGGTGAGACCTAGGAATTCCAAATCTGCTCCTGTTCATGTCGTTTCGGAATAATAACTCCAGAGTTGGTTCTGTTGCAGCTGCAGCAAAGCGGCCAGTAGGCCGGCGAGCAGCCAAGAAGAAGGAGGAGGAACAGGAGGAAAAGATGGAGGACCTGATCTTCAGTGTAGAGGCTCACAGCAGCAAAGAGCTGCGACACTTTAAGTTCCTCTCCGTGTCCTTCATGGCTCAGCTGCTCGGCTCCAGCAGCTTCATCCAGAAGGTAGGGAAGGAAGAATCTGCCGGAGCAGGAAGATGGGAAGTCGCAGCATCTCTTTCTAAAAGAACTGCTCTGTTTCAGGTCTCAGAGGGAGGCAACAGCAGCGAAGCTTCTCTGCAGCAGCTGCAGCAGAGGTGGGTTCTTCTCAGAACATCAGCAGGAACACCTGCGGGAACTCTCTCTGAGTGAGTTTGTGTGTGTCTGTGTGCCACAGGCTGCTGGAGGAGATCCTGCGCTACATCCACTCTGTGGCTCGCTGCGTGGAGGAGAATGCCGACAAGCCCACCGCCAAGTTCTGGAGAGTTCTGCTCAACAAGTCCTACGAAGTCCTGGACAAGGTCAGTTTCATGATGTTACTACACAACTTCTCTGCTGACGTAAAGACCTCCCACCTAACACACTGACTCCTCTCCAGGTGAACGCCTTGCTGCCCACAGACACCTTCATCACAGTCATGAAGGGGCTGATGGGAAATGAGTTGCCGTCGGTGCGGAGGAAGGCTATGGAGCTCCTTAACAACAAGCTGCATCAGCGCCCGCAGTGGGATGAGCAGCAGGTAACATCATTAGATGATCTTCATCTTCAATGAATCAAAGCTCCAGTCCAGATGGATGACTTTTGCTAAGTGATTTGTAGATCCTGATATTTACTGAGGTGGTACGCACAAAAACGTTTAAGAGATGAGTAAAACTCCCACGTGCTACTGAAATCGATTCAGGGATCACTTCCTGCCATCAGGTGAAGAACAACTCTTCTTATCTGTGTGATTGTTTTGACCCCTAGGATTTTTGTGTTCGTTTCAGGTGACGGCACTCTTACAGCTGACCTCTGACCTGCTGAGCATTGTCGGGAAGAGTCCCGGTAAGGTGTCCGAGGAGGCGGAGCAAGCCATCAACCGGCAGACGGCGCTCTACAGCCTCAAGTTGCTCTGTCGCAGTTTTGGCTCCGCCCACCAAGAGGTCTTCATCCCTGTCCTGCTGCTGGCTGTGGACATCGTCACGGTGACAAAGGAGGAGAAGAACGTGATGGGCAGTGCTCTGCTCTGTATCGCCGAAGTGGTTGGTGTACTGAAGGCACTCGCCATTCCTCAGTTACCCAGGTAACTGGGTCACATGACCTGATCCTGCAGTGTTTACCTGCTTTCCCACCTGCCGCTCACCTGTGCCATCGTTCGTCCTGCAGGTTGATGCCAACAGTCCTGCACGCGCTCAGTGACAGGAAGGAGCTGCTAACCAATGAGATCTACCTGCTCAGCGCCGTCACAGCCCTGCAGCGCGTCACGGAGACACTGCCGCACTTTATTAGCCCGTACTTGCAGGACACCACATCTCAGGTAACCCGCCAGACCGGCGATGCTGATTGGAGCTTCCCCCTCCAGCAGGCCCACCTTCCTACTTCTTGTTTCTGCAGGTGTGCGCTTGACCAGCCTACAGAGACCTCCTCCTCTTCAACCTCTTCATCATCACTATCTGCCCAGCTCTGCTCCGTCTCTCGTCCCTGAGGAGCACGCTGGCCACCAAGCTGCCAACCAGGGTCCTGCTGCCCACCCTGTCCAGGTGTTTCAGCTGCATGGTGGAGGATAGGAAGGTGAGTGGAATTCCCATGATCTGAGCCAGAACCATTAATTTTTCAGACTGAGCTCAGCAGGTAGACTGAGAGTAGACACTAACCATTCAGAGTCTTTTAATAAGTTTTACGAGTGTTCCTGCAGTGAGAAAGCTGGAAAATATTCCTGCTGTCTGATAAAAATGGATAAAAAGTTCCATTTCTGTTGATCGCAGCTGCAGGACCAGTTGGAGGCGCTGATGAGCATCCTAAAGGAACATATCGGTCACATGGAGCGAGATCAGCTCAGCGTCCACCAGTCAGAGCTCACCACATTCTTCCTGACGTCGCTGGACTTCCGGGCCGAACACTCCCAGGTGAGCCGCGAGAGGAGATGGATGGAGACCAGACTGTAAACAAGAAAAAAAAAAAAAAACAGCAAAACTTTAAGTAGAATCAGTTTCCACAGATGTCAGGTCAGTTTGGCGCTGACTCACTCTCATTCTCATATCAGGGTGATCTGGAGAAGGCATGGCAGGTTGAGGGCGGAGTCCTTGACTGTCTGATCGCCATGGTAATGAAGCTGTCGGAAGTCACGTTCAGGCCGCTCTTCTTCAAGGTGACGTTAGTGTTGATTCTGAGGCTCGACAGGGATTTTCTGCAGAACCACAGCTGAACCTGTTTATCTGCTGCAGCTCTTCGATTGGACCAAATCCGACAGCAAAGACCGCCTGCTGACGTTTTACCGCCTCTGTGACCGCATTGCCGAGCGGCTCAAAGGACTCTTCGTCCTGTTTGCGGGAAACCTGGTGAAGCCTCTGGCAGACGTGCTGAGACAGACCAACAGCTCTAAAACAGGTTCCTGATCTATATATAAACCATGCCTGCTCTGCTGCTGCATGCTGTTAACTTACTTTTATTCAAATATATTCATCTCTTCAGATTTAAACTATTTATTTCTCCATATAAGGTAAACTGTGTCTTGTAATAACAATTAACAGTTATAAATTGAGTCTATAAAATATTAATTATAAACGTTCTTGTTCACAGTTAATTACTAATAACATATTTTTATTTTTCTCTAATTGGATTTTAAGATGTTTTAGATTTATTAGTGTATTTTGGCTATTTCATTCACTTTATGCCTTTTTTTTTTTTTTTTTTTTTTTTTAAGAATTTTTTTTTTTTATCTTATTTTTTTCCTTGTTTGGTATGCTGTCATTTTTAGCCGTTTTTGCTAAAATATTTAGTTTTATAATGTTCCTTATCTGATTTTATATTCATTAAGGTTTATTTGAAGTCATTTTTGTCACTTTATTAGTGATACAATGCTTGAATTAATCATCAGGTATATGTATTTATAGTAGAAATTACAGTTTCCATTATCTAATTGCAACTCTTGAAATTTATTTCTCTTTAACTGCTTTTTATTCTTACTTTGTGGAATTTTATTGAACATTTCATTTATTTTATGCAGGGTTTTATCATCTATCAGTTTCCAGTTTTGAGTGTATGCTAAATACTTAAATATTAATTGTTTTATAAATGTTTTGCAGCTGTTTTGCCGACTCTGATTTTTGGCCTCCTGTCTGTTCCAGATGAGCTCGTCTTTGGTTCGGATCGTTCAGAGGAGAAGAACTGCCTGCTGCTTCAGTTGGTCCTCGACGTTCTCCAGAAGATCTTCCTGTATGACACTCAAAGGTTCCTGAGCAGAGAGCGAGCCGACGCCCTGCTGGCCCCACTGGTGGACCAGGTGAGACGCCTACAGGTTCCTGTGAAGGAACTCTGCATTTGAAAGCTTCGAACCTGAAAGAACACATGCTGAAGCTCTGCATCCGTGTTTCCGTGTGCAGCTGGAGAACCCTCTGGGTGGGCCGCAGGTCTACCAGAACCGGGTCATCCAGCACCTGGTTCCCTGCGTGGGTCAGTTCGCTGTGGCTCTGGCCGACGACTCTCAGTGGAAAACTCTCAACTATCAGATCCTGCTGAAGATGAGACACAGCGACTCCAAGGTGAGTTCACCTGGACACGCCTGGGAGATCCAGCCTGAGGTTCTGATTGGCCGTGCCCAGAACACTGCCTTGCAGGCTGTTGATCCTGAATCTGAAAATCTACTCCTTTTTCTCCAGGTGCGGTTCTCCTCCCTCCTCATGCTGATGGAGCTGGCGTCCAAACTGAAAGAGAACTACATGGTTCTGCTACCTGAGACCATCCCGTTCCTGGCAGAACTCATGGAGGGTGAGGACTCTCATAATTGGCTGAAATGGTTTTTAGCTTGTGGTGGTGGTTCTCAGTTAGTCTCAGCTGAGAAGCAGGGTCCACAGAGCCATGGTCCAGCGGCAGGCATTTGGAGTTACTGAATTAAAGAACTGATTCTAGTTTAAAATCCGCTCAGAACCAGAATCATTTCAGTGGAAGCCTCCAGCGTGTCCGTTTCTGCTGATGTACAGATTAATGGAGTGTGTGTTTGCTTTGCAGATGAGTGTGAGGAAGTGGAGCAGCAGGTCCAGAAAGTCATCCAGGAGATGGAGAACATCCTGGGAGAGCCGCTGCAGAGCTACTTCTAGCACGACAAAATGCCACAGTACACATTCCTGTGTACTGTGAACTGTTTGTCCACTCCAAACTGATCCTCTTAGAGTAAAATGTTCAGTTTTCATACCAGATAAATAAATGTTTAGGCTGTTTCACTGAAAACATGTTTGTCTGCTTTCATTTTAACAATCCAGAAGCAAGTCTTACTTAAACTGCAACGTAGCAACTGACCTACAGGTGGTACTATGGAGTACACTGCTCAGTGGTGACACCTGCTTTGGGCAGATATCCAGTTTTGTGGAGAAATGTGCAAGAATCTGTACTTTTTGTTTTTGGTTCTCTGTTGCATTTCTAGGCTGAAAAACCATTGGATCAGTTTTCAAATCCATTTCAGACCCATACTTAACAGCCACCCGAAACTCTTTTACTCCAACTAATGGCTTTTTTGATCTCTTTTATTAAAAATAAAAAATAATTCCTGCTTACACAGTTTGGACATCCAGGTTGCCGTAGCAGTGGTCTATGAACTGATTTTTGTCTCTTTTTTTCAATTGTCCAAACAAATTGAAGTTTTATCATCCTCTGAATTCAGTTTACATTTCAACGGTTTACTGATTTTGACTCTTAATTCAGACTTTGTCCTTTTTAGTTTTACTGATGGATCTGGTGACTAACCTAATTTTAGGTCTTATATTTTAGTTTTATTAGACATCATTCAGGAAAACGTGGTTATTTTCTGATACGATTAAATGTGAATTCAACAGAAAATTTAAAAAAATAATAAAAAGAAACTTGCCAAAAGGCAACACTTTATTAAAGCGCAAAGACGAAGTTATCCAATTAATTTAGACTGTGACGTGCTGGTTACGTCAGAGCGGTCAGATTGAAGCCGGCGGAGTCTCCTCCTGTCCCTCCTACTCATACAGAGTTTATGAGCGGCTTGCGTGGTTCCGCACCCACCGTCAGTCTGTCAGCATGAAGGGCGCGCGCATCCTGCAGCAGCTCGCGCTTACCGTGAAGCGGAGCCTTCATATTCATCCTCTGCAGCGCTCCGTGGGAATTATCGGAGCACCTTTCTCTAAGGGACAGGTGAGAGCGCGTGCACTGGACAGGTGTATGCGTTGACCGATGCGTGCAGTAAACCTGTCCGTGCGCGTGTGTTGCAGTCCAGCGGTGGAGTGGAGTCTGGACCGGACCGGATTCGAGCAGCGGGACTCCTGGACCGGCTTCATCAGCTGGGTGAGAGTCCCGCAGGACGGCAGTCTCTGCTCAGATGATAACTAAGGAATATAAACCAAATACCAAAACAGACACATACATCTCCAATGTTTGGTCATCTGATGACTGCAGCAAAAATATTTTTTTAATCACAGGACAATGAGAACTTTGAGTATTAGAAACATTAAGTTCTAAAAAACTAAATTATTGGTATTTCTCTCTAATTAACTAAGCATTTATGAACCAAACAGTCGATTAACATGAGATGAAAACACAGCTGAACAGAAACAATCCTTTACATGACAGCAGGTATGAGCAGGCGCTTAAATCTTGGCAGTAAAACACTACAACCTGATTTAAATGGCGTCACTTATTTATTACTTATTTAACTTGGTGTAGGTAAATATTTACAAAAATTAAAAACAAGTTTATGAATTGTTCCAAACAAGTTAATCAATGTTTCTTGGTTGTGAATAAAAAAAAGACAATAAAAACAAGGCTTTATGGCAAATTTCGATATTTTCATTATTTATTTGATTTTGACATTTTAATTATCGTACTTTTTGTTATTTTAAAATTGACCTTGCACTTTTATTTACGACCATTTTCATGTTTTTAAGGGGTAGATCGCACGTCTTGTTCTTTGAACCGTTCTGATGTTAGTCCTCCTCTTACCTCCTTGTGTTTCAAAAACTTCTCTTATTGTCATTAATCTGAACATGGAAATATGACAGCTTCACCTCCTCCCCGGTTAAACATCTGTGCGGTTTAGTTCTGCTTTAACACCTGGGACCCGTTTCAGAAAGCAGGGTTAATGAAAAGTCTGGGTAGGTTCAGGGATATCTATTTGCATACCCTGGGTTTTCGGTCTCAGCACTCTAGGTAGCCGTTACCCTGAGTCAAGTTGGCACTGCAACCTACCACGGAGGTTCACGTGTGTGCGTGTGTTATTGATATTTTGTTCAGACGAATAAAAATTACTTTACTTTTTTGGACGTTAAATAAATGTAGTGTCGAGAATATAACTAATTCTTGACCAAATCACACTCACGCATTGACTTGGTCTCTGCCACGCTAACTTTCTATTTTGCAACAGCTTTTTAAACTACAAAATTTCTAAAGAAATTTAAAAGGGGCCTGCCAAAGTGTGCGTGTCGGTGGGAGCCGAAAGAGGCGTTTCGATGCAAAAGATGATCAACAATGCAAAGGTTATCTACAAGGAAGTTTGTAGGATGGGGAATATAGCTGACATGTTGCGTAACCGTGACTTAGTGCACTCAGTATGCAAACTGTAGTGCATGAGCTAAAATTAGCCAAAATGCTAATCCTAGCTTAAATGATGTCAGTAGCATGTGGGGTGTCACTGGCATGTGGACTTACATTGATTTACTTCATTCAGTATGCTAAACGTAGCTAATACATCAGTAATGAGTTGCAATGTTTATTTTAGCATGAAGGCTATTACTATTACTATTATTAGCATGTGGAGCAACTAACATATTGACGCTACCAGTAGGATCTAGGTTATCACTATAATTCTGATTAACATGGTTTTATTCCATTTAATATGGGTGTATAAATTAAAATTAGCTACCATGCTAATACTAGCTAAAATGCTATCAGTAGCATGTGGAGTGTCACTATCCTTTTGACTAACATAGACTCACTCCATTTAGTATGTTAAACCTAACTATTATTTCAAAATAAGGCTAAAATGCTCATTTTAGATATATGCTAATGTTAGCATGACGGCTATCACTAGCATGTAGAGCGATTAGCATGTTGACACTACTAGCAGAATGTGCGTTATCACAGTTATGTTGACAATAATGGACTTACTTCATTTAGTAAGTAAATATTATGCTTTATATTAAACAAAGCTAACTTGCTAATATTAGCTAGAATGCTATCATTAGTCTATGGGCTATGACTAGCATGTTGTTCCACTAGCATCTTGACACTACCATAAAAATGAGGGCTATCACACGCATGGATCCTTCGTGCGTGTGAAGGATACAGTGGGATGTCCTAATCCAACATCCCACTGTACTCTTTTCTCAACTTTAAACATAGTGTAGGTAAGGAAGTATGATGCTTTTATTTTGAAATTGTCAGTGAGCGTCATTTTAAAAGGCCAGACCAATCCCATGTGTAACACTGCTTGAGTCAAACCTGTCATATTTAGCCCAAAGCTGCAGTTAGCTGCTGTGTAAAACATGAAGGCTTTTATTTTGTAGCGTATATTGAGCTCTTATTTTGAAAGTCCACTGTGGTTGTAAGTTTAGGCTGGTCAGGTCTCATCACTGAAGTCAACCAAGTCCCTTAGGAGAGCGGCCATGTTGCTTCTGGGCACCTTCTGCTCCCAAGCTGGAGCCCTCATAGATCAAAGCTGTAGCTGTGCCCCACTAAGTGTGTGTTGTTGCTATGGTAATTAATGTCCCTCTGCCAACTGACACTGTTAGCGACACTCACTTTGGTGCAGAGAAAGTTGTATATGTCTGAGGCAGGCAGCCTGACTGAAAAAAACTTTTCCGAATAGCTCCTTCCCGTTCGGGAACCGTAAAAGGTGTCGGAAAACTTCTCGAAGCATAAGCGAGGGCCGTCTTTCGTCTTCGTTGGTCCCGGGATTCACATCTGTACCTTGTTCACAGTGAAAGCAGGGACGAGCGAAAGAATGTGTGGGAAAGGTGATGAGATCATGAAAATGGCAGGAAAATGAATGGCCGAGCGTTCCCCTTATCCTCCGAAGACACTTTGCTCTGAAGCACTTTGAAAGAAAACCGTCAACCCTAGAGGAAATTCAAAAACATTTTTTGAAAGCCAACGAGCGGCTGGATATCATGACCGTAAATCATGTCATTTGAGCAATATTTGTAGGCGTGACGGCGAGTTGAAAAATAATCTGGGTTCTGAAATCCCCTTGTTCCCACACTAACGGAGCGGCAGTTAATTGTAAAATCATGATTTTTTTTTCTAAAACTTTGGGTCGCTTAGAGGCGTGTTGTGGAAAACCGTCAGAGGTATCAACATACCGTCTTCACTTCTGAACACAGCACGGACTGAGCTCCAAACTGAGCGTTGAATGGCGTTTGTATGCGAAACCATGATGACACAGTAAATCCTCAAAAATAGTGTTTTTTAGGATGTCTTCAGGACCTCGCTCCATTGACTTTGACTTTGTATGGGGTAGTTTTTCGCTAATTATGTCGCCATGGTAAATCGAAACGAAAAGTTGAGTAATAGCACACATCTCGAGGAGTTGTGTGCTATTTTTGATATATATTTTGGGGGGTGCACGCAACGGTTCGGGCCACATTGACGGAGAAAGCCGTTTCGAGGTGGAGAGTAATAGGTGCCTCCATGC
Source organism: Anableps anableps (assembly GCA_014839685.1). NCBI lineage: Eukaryota > Metazoa > Chordata > Actinopteri > Cyprinodontiformes > Anablepidae > Anableps > Anableps anableps. Next base: position 10,530,762 of record CM026084.1, read on the forward strand.
ATTGCATGGGAGGCAGTGCATTGCACTGCTCTCCTATGCATTGTTATGGCAGGCCCCAGTTAAATATGTTGTGATATTCTCCTTATGCAGTCATTAACATTTCGTATTCCGTTGGCGAGAAATGCGCACTTTCAGGCTTCTTATTTCCTTCTGTTGTCATGGTGAATTGTGTTAGTTGCCTTCCATTAATGAACGCTTCTTCTGTACTCGCGCTCACGCTTAACTCAGGGTTGACTTGACTGAACTGAGTTACCTCGTTGATAACGTTCTGTCCCTAAACCGAAAACCCTGAGTATCACAGAGCCAGGTAGGTTTATTCAGGCTTCTACTCAGAGCTTGTTAACCCTGCTTTCTAAAATGGTCCCCTGCTGAGTTTATGTTCAAGGTTAAATCAACCTGAAACTTCAGGAAGGTGAGTTCACTGTCCTTTGTGCTGATGGCAACATGAGTCAGTCTGTTTATGTTCCCGTTACGGGCAAACAGAGGGAAACAGCATGATATTTTTTCTTTTGTTCAGACAACTCAGAGTTGTCCTCAGACTTTTGTTTCACATTTTTTTTATACACGAAAACATTTTCCAAGAAAGAAAAAAAAAACAAAAAAAACAAAAATAAACCTGTTCTATCTGAAATATCACTCATGGCCACTACTCTCCTCCTCAGATAAGCTCCAGGTGAAACATAATCTTTTCTTATAAAGTCTAGTATGTTTAACTCTGATTAAGGTCATTGGGAAGTTGAATTCTGGGTAAAATTACATTAGTCAGTGTAAACTAAGGTTTGGGAATTGTATTTTTTATTATAAAGACTTTTTTTTTAAAAATCCTCTTATGTACATGTTTCCATGAGAACATCAATAAACATCATTATATTCCAGTATATGACTAAATGCAATGGATATGTGCTTTATAGCAGGAACATTTCACTGCACTGAACCTTCAGAAAAACATAAAAATAAAGTCGGCCGTCGGACAAAAATAATGTCTCAGCAAGAGCTAGACAAACTCATCCATGCGTTTATCTGTAGTCGCATTGATTACTGCAACCGTGTCTTCACAGGGCTGCCTAAAAAAATCAATCAGACAGCTGCAGCTGATCCAAAATGCTGCTGCTTGTGTTCTCACTAAGACCAGGAAAATAGAGCACATCACCCCAATTCTAAAGTCCTTACACTGGCTCCCTGTAGCTCAGAGAATAGACTTTAAAATACTTCTGTTAGTTTATAAATGACTGAACAGCTTAACAACAAAACACATTAAAGACCTGTTGTCGTCGTATCAACCTTCCAGACCACTCAGGTCTTGTGGATCTGGTCTGCTCTGCATCCCCAGAACCAAACATGGAGAAGCAGCCTTCAGTTTTTATGCTCCACTAATTTGGAACAAACTTCCAGAAAACTGCAAAACAGTCGAAACACTAAATTCTTTTAAATCAAGGCTGAAAACCCACCTGTTTAGAGCTGCCTTTGATAGTGGTCTGGACCATAAATCTGAAACAAATCCGGGTAAGATAAGCTTGATTTTCCAAAGGGTGGAAGTTTGAGTTTAAATCAGTTAAATAAAGTAAGTGAATCATTGATCAATGTTTTTGCCGATGATTTTCATGTGTATTTACTAGATAATTTTGATGTTTTGATGATTCTGTTGTATACTTGATTGGTGTTTTTATGATGTAAAGCACTTTGAACTGCCTTGCTGCTGAAATGTGTTGTATAAATAAACTTGACTTGACTTGACAGTGTAGCTACTATTTGATAATGGTCAGTTTTGTGACTGAGAGGCCTTGACTGCAAGTACCTACATTAATAATGTGACACAATTTTAAGTCCATATTGCCCACCCCGAGAGTAAAGTGAGATTTGAGTCCATGTAAAGTCAAATCTATAGGGTTCCATTAGGTTTAGTAAAAAAAATAATGAATCCAAAATGTAAAGCTATTGCTTCAGTTTGGGGTAAAGAGGGTTTTATGTAAGTTATAAACTGGTAAGACAATCCTCCCAGGTTTCTGTTAATCTGCTGGAACATTTCACACTGACCTCCATTCTCTAGTAAGATACTCAGAAACAGATGAATGTATAGCTTCACGTCAGTCATTGAATGCATCCCTGTTTAATGTAAATGTTTAAAGTCATTCCGATGTTAATATTTCCCCAGGTCCTGTGCTGAACCACGCAAACCCTTTGATTTAGATCATTTCTTCTGGCAATATTCATCCTGTTCTGAGAAGCTGCAGAGGTCTTTTGTCAGGGAATGTTTGAACTGAAGCCAAAAAACCTACAGCCAGGACACTTAGGCGTGGACAAACCTGTCCTCAGATAGACATGTCCTCATACAATGTGTCCTCAGAAGTTCAGTGTGACAGTTTAATGATGACTATTTTCATATTGTTTATCCCCTGTTTACAGGAAACAGATCTGTGTTAATGTTTGCACAAAAGGAAACTGTTCTGAGAAACAGATGATCCACGTGACATGAAGACTGTCCTCTGAACATTCATTGTCAAATGTCAAATCATTCATTCCTCCTGGTAATGTGTGCTTAGGCTGTGTCGTGAAGGATTATGGGAACCTGACGTTTGAGGACATTGTGCTTGATGAGCCAGTCTGGGGGTCAAAAAGTGTCCGGGCGGTGGGCAGTGCCAACCAGAGGCTGTCGGAGGCGGTGCAGGCATTGAAGAAGGATGGACATACGGCCGTGATGCTTGGAGGAGACCACAGGTCAGCTCTTAGAAACAACTAACAGCAGAACCATATCAAAACCGCATCAGAATCAGATCAGAATGCAGCACCCTTATGGTCTGACAAAGAGTCAGATTGCAGGAGAGAATAGAGGTGCAGTTATGGATGAATATTCCTAAATATTAATGAAAAACTCAAATATTCACAGGTTAAAGGTTTCTGTCTAAATATGAACTGGAGCCATTTTCAGTTTAGTTGTTTATCTAATGCAAAGAAATCACAGAGGAAATATGAACTCAAAAATCAAGCTAAAATGTTCATTTGAAACATTTTATTGAAGACAGTATTCCTTTCTAGAATAAAAACGATCCACGAAGGAGTTAACCATGAAATGTACCATTTAATAAGGCTTCTTCATTATATTTATATATCGAATCTCATCAGTCTCTAATATATCGATAATCAATCTGAAAGGTCAGCTTTTTTATGCAGTAAGTCATACTGCAGTAAGTGCATATGCTATAGAAAGAAATTAGATTTGCATTTGGAAAATTGTAGTATTGACACTTTATTTGACATTGATTATTATATGATCTTGTGTATATTAGTGACTAGTTCCAAATGATTATTTACACTGGTCAATAACAGATGCAAGACACTTTTAGAGTTGATCGTGAATTATTAAAGAAAATTTTAAAAGCTTACTGAGTTCTAAACTAGCAGAATGAGATCTTTCACTTTTAGAAATACTTTATGGATTCACAGGTTTGTGATGACAGATTTAGGCCTGCATGTTCAGATAGTCTCAGCCTAATGTCATAATGGAGACAGTTTTGATCAGACGAGAAAAGAGAGTGACATGTCTGCATCCATGAATGCAAATGTATGCACAAAAGGTTTATGAGGGTCAGTATTGCTTCATCTCACAGACGAGTTTGCAGTTTTTTCATTTTAAGTCCATTTGACAGCATTTCCTGTATTTTCATCTTCATGCAGTTAGTCTTAGACTGAAATACTTTAGATACATCTGTATAGGCCAGTTTGATGGTGGTTTACCCTGGATTCAGTGTATTAGTGTTCAACTAAAACAAAATAAACACAATTGAAGCAAGTTTGTTTGGCCTGCAAAAATTAATTAATTAAATAAATACATGTGATTTTTTTTTTTTAAACTAATAATAGTGATTTTATTATTAATATATTTTGTTGATGTTTCTCTTAAAAAAAAAAAAAAAAAAAAAGGTTTTAAAGGATTTAACTGATCCTGTTGGGACATTAAAGCTATTTTCCGTCCTCAGTCTCGCCATTGGCTCTATCCATGGTCACGCCGCAGCCGTCGGCCCACTTAGCGTTGTTTGGGTCGACGCCCACGCTGACATCAACACGCCGCTGACCTCATCCACAGGAAACCTGCATGGACAGCCTGTGTCGCACCTCCTGTACGAGCTGCAGTCAAAGGTGAGCGCCCTCTTCCGGAATTATGCCAACAACACAGAATCCTTCTGATGTTCTTCTTCACCTCAGGTTCCTGCATTGCCAAACTTTTCCTGGCTGAAGCCCTGTGTGTCGTCGCGGGATCTCGTCTACATCGGCTTAAGAGACGTTGATCCGGCGGAGCAGTGAGTCCAGCTGTCAAAGTCAGGAATTTAACCTAAAAATGTCTTTAACATCTTAATTTTTTTCTTCCACAGCTACATCCTGAAGCTGCTGGGGGTGAAGGTGTTCTCCATATCGCAAGTGGATCAGTTGGGCGTGGCCAGAGTTATGGAGGAGACATGTGATTACCTGTGGGACAGGTGAGCCTCACCTTGTTCTTGTCTGAGGTGGACTTTCAGGCTCAGATCAGTGTCACCTGCAGGAATGTTCTGCAGGTTTCTGTTCAGGTAGGAATAGGAACCAAAATTGGAGCACCATGTGTCACTGTCAAACATCCGAAATCCACATCGTTATTGGATGTTTCTTGGCCACAGATTAAATGCAATCATAGCTGTAGGAGACAACTAAGAAGGTCAGGTGACCCCATCCATGATTCCTAAAACTGTTCCTATAATTTATATTTTTTGTCTTTTCATTTGTGTTTGAAGAGTAAAGAAACCGATCCACCTGAGCTACGACATCGATGCTATTGACCCCTCCATTACCCCGGCAACAGGAACCCCTGTGGTGGGAGGACTCACCTACAGAGAGGGCCTTTACATCACAGAGCACCTCTGTCAGACAGGTACGAGTTATGTTTGCTGCCACCTATAGGCATAAACACCTCTGCTCACATCAGACACTCCACAGTCCCAGTCACATCATAGCACCCAACAGAACCGGTCTGTCCTCAGGTCTGATCTCGGCTGTGGACTTGGTGGAGGTGAACCCTCTGAGGGGACGAACAGAGGACGATGTCCACTCTACTGTTAGCATGGCAGTCGACCTGCTGCTCGGATGTTTCGGACGTCTCCGGGAAGGAAACCACCTGCCGGATTATTCCCTGCCAGAGCCGTAACAAGGACGATTCCTGTCTGTCTCACTGCACTGACAGGAGCCTGAATGCATCGCACTGAGAAATCCTTCACTATGAATTTAACCGCTGCTATGAGGCCTTGAAGTGGTCATCTTCCAGTTTTCAGAACTAAATTAGTTCACTTAACTTAAAAATGGCACACGTATAAACAGAACTGTTCATTATGTATTATTGCAATAGTGTTTTATCTATAAAACATTGGAGAAAAAAAAAAAAAATCCTGTGTTGTCTTGTAACTGACTTTTCAAATCTGAAATGTGGTTGAAACAAGGAAGAGAAACATTTTGTACAAAAACAATAAAATGTGTTAAAATAATGTATTTAACATAAAAGCACAACCCAAAACCACAAAATCTACTTACTGACGCAGAAAACCAACAAAGATGAGACCTCAGAAAACCTCAATGGAACATAACGTAAACCACAGAGATACGAAAGTACACCACAAACAGAAAAAGAAAATTACAAGACAGACCTTACAAAAGCTAAAAAAAAAAAAACCAAGTATGTAATATGAGAAACTGTAATATGAGAAACACTGAAAGAGACATTGTGTAAAGGCACAATAAACTGTGAGTATATCATAATCCAATAGGGGCTGGATGTTGTGGAGAGAAGGAGTCCAAGTACTGAGGCTTGGGGAACTCCTCCTGTGGAGAGATGGTTTTCCTCACCATTGTCCCAAACATCCAGTTGGGGCAGATTCAAACAAAGATAGTTTGACGGATATGAAATTCCAGCGTACTGACTCAGGGTGACCATATACAAATATATGGTGTCACATTTAAGAGTTTACTCAGTTGAGTCTAACCTTTAGCAGACCTTATTTCTGTCTCCGTACACAGATGTGGCTCTACTTGCAACAGATGAGATGAAGCCTCCCGTCTGTGTTTCTGTAGCAGTTTATATTTTATTCTGATCGCTTCATGTTGAACATGATTACATTCTTTACATCACAGTTTTCTCATGGACACAAACAGGATCACACTTTTTTTTTTGTTTTTTGTTAAATCACTTGGATGATAAAAAAAATAAAAAAGCAACAAGAGTTTAAAACTTAAGCATTCGGCCGTCAGAGCTTACACACACCTGATCAGCAGTAGCCTCACAGGGTTAGCATGGCTTATTCTGGTATTAAAGTTTCCATAAAACAACCAGTATGAACAGTATATTAAAAGTGCGATCTTTTATATCTATTTTAGGTTTCAAAAGAATAAGAGTTACATCTTTTTTTATTTTTTTGGTGCATCCTGGAGCTAAAGTCAAACAATGTGATGCGCACCATCAAATAAAAGCTAAAAGTGGCACATGTACATGTTTTTTTTTAATGTTTTCCGACCTGATTTTGTAATTCTACAGCTGATGGGTTTAACAGTTTCTCTGACTTACCAGAGGAGGAGTGAAGGCTCTTCTCAGGAAAATGATGGTCCTGCAGAACATTTCTGTTCTTCCTGCAGCTTTAATAAATAGGAATTCACTTACAGAAATAATCTTATTGCTTTCCACAGCTTTAATTAACCAAACAACACAGAGAAAAAGAACAAAAACAATAACTAAAAAGAACTGCCTGCCACCACTAGGACAAACCTGAGCCCTGATCCAGAGCTATCTGGTTCAGAACCATTAACAATACATTTCTATTTGTTTTGTTTGTTCTGAATGCTAACTCTCTACATTTCAGAATGACTTTAAATGATTCAGTTGTTTGAACACCGAAAGTTTTCTGTAAACAGATTCCTGGAGATGACTGGAATCTGACCTCAGCGTGATGTTGTCTAATTTCTCTTCAGGGTAAATAAAAGAATTAAATTGGACGTCTGAGCCGGTCCTAGACCTGGTCTGAGAACAGCAGCACAGAACTTGAAGGTTCTGAAGCTTTTCCTAAAGGAGAAAGGAGCTCTGCTTGGACACCACATGGAAGCTCCTACAGACTCAGCAATGAGCCAGTCAGAAGCAGAGGATGCTTGATAAATATATTCAGAGATCATATTTTTCTGGAGTGCCAAAAATGTTAATTCCTAATTTCTTTTCATTAGGTCATACAACATCAGCATCTGATCTTTACTGTAATCAGAGCTCAGGTAGTGTTTTTTTCTGTTTGTGCAGAGTCACTGACCTGCAGGCTGAACTGGTGGAAAACCGGAGTGTCACTGGTCATGGTGGTGGGAGGGTAATGCTAGGCGGGGTCTCACAGACTGAACTCTGCTTGTTCAAACACTACTTTAAAAACTCTACAGAAAATGGTTTTTACCAACTGGCACACGAACATGATTCTACACTAGACGCTCTTATTCTTTAGATCTCAAACATCCATCATAAAGAACAAGAAGAGAAGGAACTGAAACAATCTGATTAGTCAGTCAACACAACCCCAACATTATAAATCCAGATCTATAAAACCCCTAATAAAATCGCCACTATTGGTTGTTTTAAAGTTTGCTGTTTGTTCAGGAGTGTACACACTGTTGAAGAGCAGTGGGCGGAGCGTAATCCATCCGCTGCTCTGCCTCTGCCCATTGCATTATGGGAACTTTAATCTCCAGATGTAGTTTTCTTGTCAAAATCAGAAATTAAAATAGCTGAGATAAGCACAATACCAACGAGCTTAGAAGCTCTGCACTTACTCTGGAGTGGTTGTCAAGGTAACAGTCACAGAAGTTGAGGAGTGAAAAGAGTAACAGGGGGCAGCAGTAAACAAGTGTTTCTGTCTGGAGTTAGTGATTCATTCAGTGCCTGATGTAGAGAACAAAGAACGCTGAGCAGAAACCCAAAATATTCTGTCTCTGGAGTCAAAAATACAGGCGTGGCCCCAGGCTGTTAGATAGAAAACTCTCTCTGAAATGTCACATATTTTCTTTATTAATCAACTTCTTACTAAATGGAGCCATTTTGTGTATCAGCCCTGATGTTTATTCCTGCTTTTTTGTTTGTTCTGGCATTAAAGGTTCAGTGTGTCTCAATTACTGACATCTGGTGGTCAAGGTGAGGATAGCATCTGCTATCAGGGAAGCTGAACAAGTTTGTTCGCAGACTAAATTCTCATCAGGATTAAAACAGATTGAGCCATGGTTAATCTTACAGAGCCATGTGACAAGTAAAAAAAAAAAAAAAATCATTGAAAGACCAACCTGAAAAAGTGACGATATCTCCATGTTGGAAGTTCAGGAGGAGATTCAGCAACTCAATAAATTTATTGGCTGGGCTTCCTTTGATAGAAAACCTTGTATCAACTCAATTTTTATGTATGTTTGGATTGTACTGGATTGATTTGAGGACATATTTCTGGATATAAATTGGATCTGATTGTCCAAGAAAATGCCTTCAAATGACATCAGTTCCGAATTGGAGCTGTATAAATCGCACTCTGCACCTATGCCGTTAGATCTAATGTTTGGAATTTTCCGCAGTAGGTCCAGGTTCTGACAAGCTCCGACATAGGCTCAGCTCTAGTTGCTTCAAACCTACAGCTAAACACGCGTTCAGGATGGCGATGAAAGCAGCCCGACAGAGAGGACAGCGCTCAGCGTTCTTTGTTCCAGACACACCTGAGGACGAGCTGAAACCTGAACATGCAATAAGGCAACAGTATCCTGATCTGGTCACACACACTTACAAACACACACAGAAGATAAAAGTGTCAGATCAGAGGAGAGAAGTTCTGCTGCTCAGTAGGAAGCAGAAGAACGGGATGAGGCGGAGGATAACGCTGGAGATGAACAAGCGTCAGTCGGTCCAGTGAAGCCCGCAGCGCCTCCTAAACTCCTGTCCCCGTTCATGGATCCATTTGTTGGAAACTGCAGGAGAAAGTTTGTCTGAGTGTTTGGAAATCTATTCGGACAGAATTAAAACTCAAACAGTGTCCACCCCTAAAATAAGAGCGTGAGAATATGAAAAAAAGTTGTCAGAGCTCACAATGAGAGCAGCAGAGATCATCTTCTCAGAGTTTATTTTGTTATAACTGGAACAAACGCTGAGCATAAAAGGAAAAATGTGCTGCAGGATACTTGATGGAGAGGAAGTAGGGTGGAATCCAGCAAGGAAAATGAAGGAATTCCAGGATTATCCAATTGTCTGCATCAAAGCATCTCTATTTGATTTTTCTGACAGAGTTATCCTGCGTTTCCAACGTGCTCATGAGGCAAAGAGCGTCACGTTTGTTGATACGCTTGCAGACAAAGAAAACAAACAAACAAAAAAAAACCTGAGAGTTTTCTGATTTGATGCCTGATTGTTTGGAGCACCATCACCCCTGATTAAACAGTTTAAAGAGTTTCTGTGTGTGCAACCAATGTGTGCACGCTGAACTCACCCCACTTGTTCCCTAGCAGCACGGGGCAAGCGGCGTGTCGGGTCCTGTAGTCCCCCTCTCCACTGGGATACAGGTTGAACCAAAACACGGCAGAGCCCTGCAGCCACAGGGTCACATGACACAGAAGGTCACTGCGAAGAAATGTACAACAACCAGCAGGTGGCGTACCAACTCACCTTTTTTGGTTGAACGGCTGCACCGATGTCGGTGAAGACGGTGGCCCCCCCTGCATGTACGTCGCTCATCTGCAGCAGGAAGGAGGAGATGGTCAGCTGAGAGTCTGAGAGCGTGAGGACAAACATCAGAAATGAGGACTTCACGAAAGACTGAGCAGAGAACTGACGTAGAGCAGCCAGGTGGCGATCCGGTTCCCGGTTCCCAACTCTTCAAATGCATCCGGCTCATCTTTCTGCAACACAGACAGGGAAAGTTCACGTGGACGGATCTGTACTGGTCAATGGCCTGCATCCTAACAGATGGAAATAAGTCAATATTTCTTAGTGATCCTGAGCCAGTTTGTATTTTTGGAAAAAAAAAAAAGGGATATTTTTATTCTATTCTAGTCTACTTAACATTTCTATTATATCAGCGATTCTTCCAAAGAAATCAACAGATTAAATGATCCCCATTTAAACAAAACATCAGAGGGATCCATCAGAAAACAAACCTATTCATTTGGATAAAAGTGTAAATAGGATCCAATGTACTCAGTGTGATGTGTGTTAAATGTGTAGTAATGATGATTATGAAAGTAATAACACAAATGAAAAACACGAAATTATACTAAGTAAAAAAAAATTTTTTTGCAGTGATTTTAATTTATTTATCAAAATATATAGAAAAATCAGAAAAAAAGAAAAAAATACTGATAACATTAAGCTAACGGTTAATGAAAATAGAAAAAAAACAAATCCAATAAATGATCACAATTTTTTTCAGTTGAAATATAATTATATAACAATGCAACAATACAGCTATTATGAATAAAATAATCCAAATATTGCCATTAAAATAAATATGTACATTTATCAAAAATAAAAACAAAACTTAGATTAAGTACTGGTTAATTCAAATGAAAAACAAGTATTAAATCTGTTTGCAATTATTCAAAATTTGTATGGAGAAAGAGTAGGAGTAGCAGTAGAAGAAGAAGAAGGAGTAGAAGAAGAAGGAGTAGGAGTAGAAGCTGAAGAAGAAGGAGGTTAAGCAGCAGGAGGAGGAGGACTTATTTTTCTGTAACTTGTATTTATTTGCCATGATTCAACTTGAAAGTCTAAATTTAAATTTGGAGAGAGTAAAGTTTAAATCAAAAAAGACTCTGCAGACAAACTAAAACTGATTACTAAATAACTTTGGATTCTCCAGTTGACACCGTTTCATTTCCAGCTGCTGTGGAAGAGTCCCTAAAAGGCTGAAAATCCACATTTACCCGTCCAAAGTCGAAATGAGGTTCATACTGCCCTCCTACGCCGTAGTTAGCCACCTGCAGGGAAAACACAAGTATTTGGCTGTTCGTGTCCCTCTAAATTTCTAAAAGCAGTCTGAATGAAATACGTGAAGCTCTAAGAAGGTGATCCAGGTGTTTATCCGTCTGACAGGTGAGCTGTTACCTGCAGGTCCTCAGCCGTGCTGACGTCCAGCCCCGTGATGTCTTCGATCTTCTGGTTGATTTTATCCACCACGGGATGCTCGTACGCTCCGAGCCAGGCGCTGACAGACAGAAGACACAGACAGCAGTTTCGATGGAGCACGGAGGGACATGAGTGAGGACAGAAACCACAGAGAGACTGCTGAGCTCAGTTAAGTGTCTGTATGGTCATAAGGAGATAACAACAAGTGAAGGCGTTAGTAGGGGAGGGATGGATGTAGAATACAGGTGAGACAGGGGCAGCAGATGGAGGTGAGGAGTCGCACATTTCAAACGTCTGTTCGGGCATTATATTATGACCACCTATCAGTGGGTGGGAGTATCAGGTGAGCCTGGTAAGGATCTGAGAGGAGAGGGTGTGGGGATGCCCAAATCTGATGCAGATTTTAGTGACCGAGAAGGTAAAGTTCAGGGAGACAGGTGAGGACGTCATAACAATGATAAAAAGGAAAGAAAAGACTGAGTTAATGGACAGGATCACCACAGAACAGTCAGGGTCTTCGTGCTGACCTGTGTCCACCCCCCAGGAACTCAAAAGTTGACAAGTGGACCCAATGGGTCACAAACATTTTTTTTTTTTTTTTTTCTTTCAGTGGGTTCTCCCAGCAAGATAATGCTCTGTGCCACGCTGTAGAAACCTTCAGAGAGTCCACGAGGAGACAGGTCAGGTGGTCATAATGTTCTGGCTGCTCTGTGTGGGGGTAAGCATGTGTTAGCAGAGCTGCGTGAAGTTTTGATCCAGAGTGTTTCTGAGGATCAACAACTCCCCCCCCCCCCGGTCCCTCTGGAACCCTTTGGTCCCCCGTCTGTGGTCCTGTCAGAGACAGGGCTGGTTCTGTTCAGAGCAGGCAGCGGCCCTTCTTACCTCTTCGAGACTCTGTAATGAGCCGTGGCCAGTTTGCCTGTCTGAGGGTCATGCACCGTGGCTCGTCTGAGCTGATCCAGCCATCAAGTTGCATAACAGAGATGAAGGCAGAGACACAGATGGTGACAGGAGGACAGAGACAGGGACAGAGACAGGAAGAGGCTGATCACTGCCTGGGTCTCGGCTTCATTCTTGGCAGGAGCTAAACTCTAATCTGGCAGGAAGCAGTCGGAGGTCAGAAACAGATTTAACTCAGCTGAAAACGCTGTGTTTTATATCCCAAAAGTGGATGTTTGTTCTTAGAAATAAAGACGTGTCTGCAGTGCGATACTCTGACTGTGGGTCACAGTGAGAGGACCTTCTGCGTTTTGAGCTCCTACTCGGACGTCAGCCAGGACAGGAAGACAGGAGGTGAGACAGAGAGGAGGAGATCCATCTTCAGCCAGCTCTTACCTCTTACTGATGCGGTAGTGGGCCGTCTCCAGAACGCCGGTGGTGGGGTTGGAGATAGTGGCCCGACGGAGCTGTGAAGCCAACCGGCCCAAAGTTACAGGGAGACACAGACCGACTCCCTGGTTCTCTGAATAATGGCTAAAGATCTGCCTGTAAAAACCTGCTGCACCGACTTTGATGCTTGCCTATCTGGTTTAAGCACCGACTGAGGCAGAGTTCTGACTTAAACCTGCTGTAGGGGGACTAACAAGAGGCTATCTTATACAGAACCTGACAAAGGTAATCACATTCCTTGATTTTTTTTTTTTTTTTTTAACATTTTGTCCCCTGGAATGCATTTGTATTCAGTCCCCTTTACACCGACAGCTGAGTTCAGAAGTCCGCCTGAGTGTGATTTAAGTTCAGGTTAAAGCCGCGTGGCAGAACCAGGTCGAAGACTTTCAGGTGAGCAAACAGACTGATGGCGGAAATCAGTAAACATCTTCTCACCCTGGGTTTGGCCAGCTCCTTCACCTTCTCCATGTCTCGATCTGACACGATGTCATGGTAACGCACGATGTGAGGGCTGTCCCACTCGTCTTCTTGCTTCAGCGGTCCGATTACGAACCTGGGGTGCCGGCCGTTGTCGTAGTAACGACAGAAGAGGTGGCTCTGCCTGCGAGGAGTCTGACAGGAAGAAGGCAGAAACTGAAGCCTCGCTGACGACATGAAGCAGAGCTGTCTATACGCGTTTCTGTCTGCTCACCATCTGGATGCCTTCGCCGCGACACAGCTTCTCATACTGCTTCCTTTCTGGCAGGTAGTCCTCACGGCGACCTCGGTTCTCCTTCCTCATCCTCCGCTCCTCCTCATCATCATCCTGGCCGTCCTTCAACTTCTTCTGTTTGGACAGCTGGTACTCAAAGTACTTCAGGTTCCCGTTGGCCCGCTGGTGTGATGGGTCTAACGGAACAGAACCAGAATTTTAGGTCCAGCTTCCACGCCATTCACAAAACGTAAATAACCACTGTATATTTATTAGGCACAACAATAAATAAATAAACAATAAACAATAAATAAACAATAAATAGTCATTTCCTTCTGCTGTGTTACTTTTAGAGTTATTATCTTACAAATATTAGGTTTTACATGTTTATGCTTCTTTTCTGACTTTAATGTGTTATTTAACAATATGTGAAATAAAGAAATTCAAAAAAGTGGCAATGTGACATGACAACAATACAAAAATATATCATACTGGGAACAGAATCAAAGAAAATGTTATTAGGCTCAACAAATGAAAATAAAATATCAAACCTAAAAACATAATAGAAATTAAATAAATATATTACAATAAATGAAAATACAATTAAAAGAAAAAGAACTGAAATCAAATAAGTAAAATGAAATAAACTGTGAGCAGCAAATAAAAATGTCCTGTTCAAATAAAAGCAATTGTTTCACTAATAAACTATTTTTAACTCATTTAATTGTAATAATTTAATATATGTTCAAAATGTATATTTTCAATAAACTCAAACTTTATTAAGGAATTAGTTGTTCAATAAATGCCATTTTATACTAATAAAATGGATACCTATTTATCCATTTTTAAATATAGTTATTTTATTAATACTTCTTTATCTACATGTAAGAGAGATATATATATATTTAAATGTGTTTGGTATATCTGTAACATAAATTACATTTTTAATATTAGAAATAATGAAAAGATATTTTTGTGTAAAACCTGCAGATTCCATCTGTGTTTCTGAATCCTAACTGATGAGTTTTAACGCCATGGCTTCCTCCGTCTCTCACATGTCAGATAAGCAACATTAAACCTTCATATGTAAACTTTCCCAAATCCTGACTCAGACCCAACTGCAGTTTGTGCTCTGTGGTTCTGGTGGTACCAACCAAGTTCGAGCAGTCGTTTGGTGAACTCAAGTGCTCTCTCCAGCTCCCCCTGCTGGTAGACGGAGTAGCTCAGGTAGTCCAGGATGGCAACAGCGTCCACGATGCTGGACTCCTCCCCCTGGTCCAGCTGCTTTAGGGCCTGGGCCATCCACAGCTCTGTGTGGTAATAATCCACGTCAGAATACGCCACCTTTCCCAGGTCATAGCAGTCGTCCGCAGATAGGACGCTGCTCATCGCGGCCATGGAGGACGAGCCTGAAAGAGCACAAGAGAGCTGCTGTCACAAAGCCGGTAATGAATCACCGGTTTCAGCTCTGATCTGAAATCAGCTGACCCGGCAGCTGTCCGCTGGAGATGGTCTCCGTGTCCAGCTCGTAGGTGTCTTGAAGCCTCATCAGACCTTTCGCCGCTCCAGTTTGGTCGTCGTCGTTTGGAAAGTGCTGCCTCTGGATGGTGAGGTTGGAGACAAATGCTGGTTGAAAAGAGAAAAAGAAACAGCTGAAAACCAGTCGCATTTTAGCCCAAACCTATTTTATTTTATCCATAATAGCCGACATTGACCAAAATACCGAATTAAAGAAGAATGAAGAAACCTTTCTTATTAATACAATCCAGAAAGGGGTTTTGGGTGAACATTGTCCGGCTGGTTTTGTGTTGATCTGCAGCAGGACATTTACACTGATTCACAGCTTGATCTCTGCTGCAACAACCCAAACTGCATCAATTCTTTCTCACATTAAAATAACAAGAGTTTGCAAAAAAACAGAGCTGTGTTTACTTCAAAGTAAGACTGAGGAAAGAACTGTGCGTTTACCGTCTGACACATCGGTAAGCACCAGGCTCTCTAGCTCCGCCCACTCCGTGTTGAGCCTCTTTATCAGTTTGAAAGCGTTCACCGGGTGACCCAGGAAGCCTTCGGGATCCTGAGAACCAGCAGCTGAGAGGACGTCCAGTCTGTCCGCCCACCTGAAGACACACACACAAACACACACTAGCAAATGAGATATATGGATTCATGGTTTTCCAGATCAGAAAAGATTATTCTCAAACAGGACAGTTTGCTGTACTTACTGACTTTAATTTCAGGCGAAACCAGAAGATTTACTACAGTCGTGTGTAACATTCCAGTAAATGTTCGAGGTAAAACAACCCTGGCATCAGAACTGAGTCGTACATCTTCAGCTTAGAACAAGATTCTCTCTGATTTCACGTTAAACGAAATCAGAGAGAATTCCATTCTCTCGGATGGGATGTCCAAGAGAAGCCTCACCGTTTGATTTGCTGCAGTTTGTCCTCCTCTGCTCGGATGTAGTCCTTCAGCGAAGAGACCAGGTCCTTCTCCATGAACAGAAGGTCCGTCATGTGACCTGGGAAAAAGCGCAGTTGGCATGAGCAGAAACACAGCTGGAACTTTTGAGAAAGAAGGAACTCACCAATGGAAGTGAAGAAGTCACTGTGAGCTGAGACGGAGGTGAAGAGGAGCAGGAGGACCGTGCAGCAGTGACAGAGCTTCATCTTGCCTGCAGATGATGCATGGAAACTAGTTAGGACTGAAAAAAAAAAAAAAAAGCGACCTCAGGGTCCAGAGTTGCTGCAGGGTAGGAGTTGGATCCAGAACCTGCCTCAGGATCAGGGTTCAGGTATGGGAGACAAACTATATCTAGAGTGACTTTGAAAGAAAGTCTGGCGGGTATTTTTAACACCTAGTATAGAAAGTTTATTGAAGACTTTTTAAAGGTTAAAATAAAGTTATCAAATTCAAGACTTTAACATCTTGCCTAAAGATAAGGCAAGAGCTTCATTACGTGCCGGAATCTCAGAGCAGAGCTGCTGCTCCTCCATAGCTAAAGAGGTCAGCTAACGTGGTTCATCTAATCAGGGTATCTCCCTTTGGAGGTTTTTCAGATTCATCCAAATAGAACGAGACTCTGGAGCAAACCCAAAATGAACCCAAAAGGAATACGACAGTTGTAGTTCATGTACTGGATATATTTGTGTGTGATGGCTCTAGAAACCTTCTACTCCAGATGCAGCCCAAAACTTGTGAATCTCTGCCAACCCCTAAATGAACTTTGCTTCACAATCCTCGAGAGGGATGAAGGTATCCCTGTTGCTTGCACTGCTTTTTAATCAAAGTTTTTTCTTCTACCTAACTTTCCATGAGTATGCTTGTATACAGCATTTTCTCTCCCTCTCTTGCAGCCTACTCTCCATGAAGAGGGTGTTTGCTGGACAACTGTCAAGTCAGCAGTCTTCTCCATGATTGTGTAGACCATAGCATATTTTAAACCATTTTATTGTGCTTCTGTAATATTCAAAGTTTCTGAAAAACTGATATTTTGGTTCTTCTTAGCTTTAGTCCATTATCATAAAAATTAACCTAAAATAAACGCTCAAAATGTTTATCACTGTGGAGATATATTATGTGTTTCATTTAATAATAATTAAAAAAAATCAGGAGGATAATTTTTAAAAGTTGTGATCACTTTCTCTGTAGAATAAACAGCAGCAAACAGTTCTGAGTTCTGGTTTCACCTCCAGTCCTGTTTGGACCTCGCCTGAACCTGACTCACCTGTCCAGAATTCTCACCTGAACAGGAAGTTTGAGAAACTGCACATCTAAACAGGGAGCTGGAGTAAAACGGCTGGTATTTTTGAACAGGAAGAAGGTTCTAGATTCTGAACCAGCCTGCTCCAGTTCCAAATGCTGTTAAGAATCGGTTCGAAGCCGCCCGGTTCGGCTCTCTGGAACGGTTAATTCCTGCTGTCTGGACTGTGAATCGGAAAATCCAGAGTGAACGAAACTAACTAAATCCCAGTTATTTTCTCGGGACGTCCAGATGACTGGAAACAAACCACCTCCTGTTCTTCCTTGCCTCACAACGGTAAGCCCAGTGTTCTACCGCCACCTGCTGGACTGGAGATGCGTCTGCTCCTTGCTCTGTGGGATTCACCCGCTGTTCCTGACTGAAGACAAACTGACGGATTTATTTATGAACTTTAGATGCCTTTAGACACACCAGGCTAGTTGTTGTTATCACAATTTGGTAGAAATCTGAAAAGTTCTTCAAACATACCTGTGCCACTGTTTCTATCGTTAATGTAAGCTTATAGCGGATAGTTATCCGGCGTTTAAACGCACCCGCATACACAAATGGTTAGGTGTTTTTTGTAAATTATTTTATTAGAGTAGAACGGCTGCATGATCTTTCAGGGATTTATGGGTTTTTTTTTTTTTTTTTTTTTTTTTTTTTTTGTTTTTTTTTTTTTTTTTAAGTGGGTCAGTTTAATAAAATACGTTTAGTTCTGAGTCTGTCATTACAAATAATTAAAAAAAAAAAAAAAAATTATGCAAATCACAGCTTTAGTAGTATTTTGGCTCTATTACGTAACACAATATGCCATGACAGGCGAGATCATTGCGGACTTTTAACTGCTTTGGAAGACAGGAAGTGCCACAAATACAAGTAACAGAAAACTGGGGAGAATCTACAAAGTAAAGATGAAGATATTCAGACAAATCTAAAATAAATGAAAAGAAAAAACAAACAAACAAACCAAACAACAAAACACTGCACATTTTTAACAGGCATCCCCAGTCTGAAACATGGGGGTGGTAGCATCATGCAGTGGGGATGCTTTAAAAAAAAACTAAAAAAAATAACAGAAGCTAATGGGATGGAGCTCTATATAAGCTTTAATAAACTGAGCCTGCTAAAAAGCTGCAGCTATAAATGCAGTGAAAAGTTAAAATATTTTTCTTTCACTTCATTATATATCATTATATTGTTAATTTCTCACATAAAATTCTAATAGTCACTTTTCTAACATCACTTTTGGAAACAGTGCATGGAATTATGAGTGGCTGATTTAAAACATTTGGAGCTTAAATAAAAAAAAATAAATTTGGGCAGAACAGAAATAAGACAGTGCAGGGGACAGAATGTGACAAGTAGTGAAGTTTATTGTGAATCAGGGATAAACAGAACTTTGTCATTTCTGCAGAAAAACTTCCCACAGAAAACAATAAAACAAGTTCTTCATTGTTATATCAAACAGGAATATTTACAACACGTACAAATATTGTACACAAATGGCTGCTGGTAGAGAAACATTGGTGCAAGAGGAGAGAAGTGCAAAAACTCAGCTTCAAAGTGCTGTTTGATACATGTTAGTGTCGTAGAAAACCTCCTGAGGAAGAAGATGCTCCACAGTTTGGAGGAAGATTCCTCTTGAAAGTCAGCAAGTGCCTTCTGTAATGCTGTATAAAATTTTTTGTTAGTGAGTGATCCTCTGTGAGGAGGATAAAACTTTTCAACTTTCTGAGCAGGTGAGATTTCTGGTAAAAATCAAACTGAACTAGGAAAACATTTCTGAGCAACATTAAGATCCCTTTCACTTTCATGTCACTTTAACTGACAAAACTTTACACATTTCTAAATGTTGCTAAAGTTTAAATGGATGTAACATTTGCCAAACATTCATGAATCAAGTGACAAAGTCAGTAACACAGAGATTAATACTGAATAAACAAGGAATTCTCATTCAAAGATACACAAGTTAAAATCTAAACATTCAACAATGCAATTGAAAACATTTGAATTTCCGAGAATTATTAAAACGCAACACAAAATAGTGTTACAATATTTTAAACTTATGTAAAAACATAACTGAGAAAAAAATACACATTTAAATAACTTTTTAAATAATTTAAAATTGGTCTATTTTTTTTTTTTTTTAGACCAATGTTCCTGTAAATGTACAATCAGAAAATTATGAAAAACCCAAATCAATTCTGGGTAAAGTGGAAAAAGAGATTAGTTTTATACTTAAATGTGTTTTTAGCCCAAGAAAACACCTCACTAACTGACATCAGTATGTTACACTCTGTAGTCTTCATCCTAAACAATAGGTGTCACTGTGGAACAAATGGTGAGGTTTAACTGCGGATATAACATTTGAAGGAGTAAAAATATTTCTATACACAAACAAATAACTGTCATTTAAAGCATTAGAGTCAAACTTCTGGTTGATCCAGCAGAAAAAAAAAAGTTCTGCGTCCACATCATGTTACAGAAACCAGAAATATTTAACTAAAATAGGGATTACCCAATTCATGTCTGAGTACAAGCAGAGCACTAACATAAGAGAAAAATACATAATATGAAATCTATAGATTCAAATTTTTACTAAATAAGGTTAATGAAATGAAACAGACGGACAGTATTAACGTTTTTATAATGATTTTTTGTTTTGACAAACATAGGTTAAAGGCTTTTTATATGATCAAGTTGTTGTTTTTTTAAATGAAAGTTAAAATAGTTTAGGAAATATCTGAGCAAGGAATCTGTAAATTCCTAAGCATCACGATCAGATTCTAAGAGAAAACGTCAAACTCATGAGGAATAAAAAACACTCAAGGCAAAGTCAATTCTGGTTTTGTGTTGGCAAGAAGAAAAAAGAAAAAAAAAAAAAGTTTTTTTTTTCCCCCTCAGATCATTTAGGACAGTTGTAATTGTACAAATGTGATAGCATTTTGAGAATAAAGTCACTTCAAAAAAGTGTGACTTTTATATTTAAATGTTATGTCTGAACTGGGTGTATGTCCCATACTAAATTACATTACTGACTCAGATTCCCTGACACCATCTTTAAGCTCATCGTCATGATGGACGAACAGATGTAGAAGAAGCTGTCGTTCAGTAATTTGCCACCAACATCTCTGCATCACTTCTCTGCTCAGGGATTCCGCGCCAGCAAGCGTGAGTTTTTGTATTTCGTTTCTGCTGTTCATACATACATAAAAGAGTGGTAGGAATCAGCCACGTCCCATCAACAGCCAGTGGTGTGTTTGCTGCCGTTAGGATATTTTGCAGCTGTTTCTGCAGCTCTGCGTTGTCGGGCTGAGCGGCGGTGGTCGGATCAGTTTTGGCTTTTTAAGCAGTGTCCCTCCACTTCTCTTGGCGGTGCTGTGGTGAGCGGCGGCAGTGACGGAGTAGGAGCGTCCGTGCATCATGCGAGCATTGAGACCATTGGCCATGGAAAACGACTTGAGGTGGGACTTGAGAGCGAGGGGGAGGGGCAGCTTGTCCACCAGGTGGACAGGGGTGCAGGAGACAATGGAGCGGCAGCAGAGGTCCTGAAGACTTAGCACTAACAGAGAGACCACACCACACTGAAGAATTATGTTTTGAAAGTCATTTTAATAAACTAGTCCTAATTTTTTCAACAATAAAAAGTTAGCATCTATATGAAATGATTTTCAACTTGTTGCATGTTTATTTTGAAGAAGTTTAAGAATCAATCATAAACAAGTTAACTTTCTACTGTTAGATTTTAAATTAAGCCAGAAAAACTATTTTAAAGATGAATTTATAACAGTTATTTATAAAATAGTGTAAATATTCAAGTTTGTAATATTCAAGAAATATTTCAAAACATAAATTAGTAATTTTTTGGTTGTTTTTTGTTTTGTTTTCATTTATTAGAAAAACATTCTAAAAGAAAAAAAAAAAAAAAACCAGAAAAAAATATTAAGAGTGAGATTTTTTTTTTTAAGGGGAAAAATGCTCTGATGAAGAAAAAATAATTTAAAATACAGATTTAATATTTGAAAAACAATCATGCTTGAACAATTTATTATTTGAATATAATATTTACTCAAGGAAATACCCCTACTTTAGAAAATCAGACTGCTTAGATTTTGCTTAAATCATCGATTGCAAAAGAGAAATCTGAGATGTATGGTTTAAAAAAAAAAAAAAAAAAAAAAAAAAAAAAAAAAAAAAAAAATTATTTGATTTAAAATTATGTCACAGATAAAAAGAAAAACAGCCTGAAATAAAATTAAATCAAGTCTGTTAAATGCCATAACTTTGGAAAGAAAGAAGTTGTGTAGCAGTTATTTATTTATTTAGACCTAATAATTTCAGAATAAATACATTAAAAAACCCTTTTAGGAAAAATCTCAAAACTTCAAAGCATGTATCAATACGTTTTTTGAAGATACACTTAAGATTTTAAGAAAAACATTTTTGTCAAAACATAAAAGGTAGTTTTATGAATATTGCGTTTGTTCATAAAGACTAAAGCTTACTTTTTAATAACATTTTGAATATGATATTTCAGTTAAAAGATGGTGGGAAATATGCATTTCATCTTAAAATCCTTAAAAAAACAAACAAAAAAAACAAAACAAAAAAAAAAACCTAACAGCTGATTATTGCCTGTGACTTCTGCTGATCTGATCCCATCAGTTCTGTTGTCCAGCAGAGGGCACCACAGACCTAAACCATGAATTGAATCAGTTGTGAGCGGTGTGTGGGTGAGGTGACCTGCTGACCTTTGTTGGGCCTCCACAGGCGCTCCATGCCGTGCCTCATGAGGACGATTCGGGCGAGCTCCGTGAACGACTCTGTGATGTTGAAATTGCAGAGCGGGCTCACTTCAAAGAAAGTGACGCCCAGCTTCTCAGCGTATACCTGTGCCTGCTCCGTAGTCACCTGACGCTTGTAGGCAAGGTGAAGGCGGTTCCCAACCAGGATCTTAGGCACTCCTGGTGCATGCTGGGTAAACAAAAAAGGAGCACAAGAACATTTATGGGATTTTTACTGGAATCATGGATTCACCTCAGAAACATAGAGCACATGCTGTCTGACCTCATCAATCTCTTTGATCCATCTATCAATCCCATCGAAGGACCAGCGGTTGGTGATGTCATACACCAAGATTACTCCCTGAGGAGCACAAAATTATCTTTAAATTCCCACAAAACATACAACTATCTGACTTTACAGGGGATCAATCACAATCAATGATTGTGTATCCAGCCTTGTTTGAAGTTAATACCTTCTTCCTGTTATGCAAATCTGTTTTTAATGAACAAATGTAAAATAAACCAAATCAAAATCATTTCAACTTTATTTCTATCTGAAATCTGACTTCTGCAGAATATTAAAACAGGGTTTAAATTTGTTATTGCTACTTTGTATTGTTTTGACTCCATAAATGAAGTATGACAATGGAGGGTTTTCTTTTCTTTCTTTTTTTTTAAAATAATATTTATAAGGTATGACTTTTACAGCAGTACGAAACTGTAAGAGATTAAGTTGATGCAGATAACAGTTCATAAAATAATCTGAGAAATGCAGCAAGGCATGATGGGAGCTGTAGTTTAAAGTTTCCTCTGTTTCTGTGGATGTCAGTTTGACTCCACAACTCGAGGTTCAAGAGCATCCATTAGCCTCTCCATGGCAACACTGCCACTGTTGCTATGGTGATATCTGCTCCGTACCCACTAATATAGTCTGATGAGGGACAACAACAGACTGGTTGTGTAAACAGTGTTGGAGGATGAGAAGGAAGCGAGTTTTCCTCCTAACTTCCTATCAGGACACAAATCTCTGAAAGACTGATGTACCATATTCCAGCAGTAACATTTCTCTTAATATCATACAATATATTAAAAATTAAGATAGATTTGAGTTTCTTTAGGAACATTGTTCGTTTTGGTTTGTCACTTTTCAGGAAATTTAGATAAGATTAGATGAGCTGGTTTCCCAGGTGCTAAACTTCCTGAGAATGAGCTTTCAGAGTGTAAAACTGAGAAGAAAAAATATCCCTGGCCTGCTGCAGATTCTGATGGTTCCCTCTAACCTTTTCAAGGGTTCGTCTAAACAACATGACACAGGACAGAGAAATGGTGAAATCTCCAGAATTCATACCTGTGCTCCTCTGGAATAGGATCTGAATATGGTGCAGAACCGACCCTGTCCGGATGTATCCCTAAAACGAAAACATACATAAAAAAGGAGAGAAGACTACATTTCCCCCCACACAAACGTCAAAATACACAAAAAAAACCCAGTAAACGTCACAACCTTCTCCATGTTTCAAGGCCACCAGATTTCAGTTCCTTCAGTCTGACAGCAGCTGGTTCAGAGCACAGACACCAATCATATCCATCATCTGTTTTCTTCTATTTGGGCCTAAATAACAGTTTTGACGGCGATATCTAGTTAAGACTTTTGGTTTTCTGACTGGCCTCTTTGATTCTGGCACCAGCTGTTATTTTTCCCAAGTTGGGACTTTTTAAAAATTTACTTGGTTCAAAGTGTTCCAGAAAGCAGAAGCCAGCAGCTGAACCCCACAGTAATGTTTATGTAACGGCAGAAGGACTCTGCATTTGCAGACCACAGCCAGCCCAGGTGCTGGTTTCAAGGTGGTCTAGTCCAACAGAAAGGAGTCATGTTGGAGGTGTCAATTGTGTTTCTCAACCGGAGGTTTGGTTTATGCAGATGACAACATCCTGTGGTGGTCCTTAAGTACTTTTTATGCATTTTGCAAAACTTGTACATTAATAGGTTAATTATGTCCCTTTCTGAAGATTGATAAGACTTTAACAGAGATCTGGAATACCAATCCATATGACCATGAGTCATGTTCTCACTGTTTGATTCTCCATCCCAGATGCCTCCAAGTCCTGAGAAGATAACTCCACCCCTGGACAAGGATAATATGATTCTTTTCTGCATAGTAATGGTTGCGAATGTAACTCCATATTGTAGAGCTCCATTCGGTTCCATCTGTGGATGAATGACGGAGAACTGAAACTCCTGTGAACATGTTTGCTCCTCGACGGCACACGCTTTCAGGGATACCGCTTTAGGACCAAATCAGGACTCATTTTATTGTTCCAGACACAGTGGAAGCATCTATGGCATCCAAACATTGTTAAAAGGAAAGCTGTTAGCTGATTTGTTGCTTACTGAAAACCTTGGTATGTTGGTTCTCTTTGAGACTTCCAAATGATGATGTGTGAAACCCTCTCCTAGTGCAGTTCATGCTGATGGATTTGTCACTTATAATCGTCTTAGCTCAGAACTGAAACCAGTGAGAAAACATGTGTCTAAGCTGACAGCAGAGCGAACTTAAGTCTGTCTTGCGCAGACCCTTGAAAACTAAATACCTCTTAAATCAAAGCTGAATATCAGGCAGCAGCTGCCAGCATGAAGCTGGAGGCTGCGTCACCTGGGAGGGAAAAAAAAAAACAAAAAAAAAAACAAAAAAAAAAACCTTTTTATCAAGTCAAAGCTGCCTCACATGCTTGCTGTTTATTTTTGGACCGAACCAGGACCTCCTCTACTCTGCTGTTACACAACCATGCTCTCTGCTGCAGATCACACTGTGAGGACGGCTGCTGGACAACAGCCAGTTGCTCCCTTGTGTTTTCATACCAGAGCTGCAGCTTGACTCGCCTCCCGTCCAGGAGGATGGTCGTCGTCTTGTAGTCGATTCCTGAAACGCAGCAGGACAACAGATAAACCTCCTCAGTCTCCTGCTCAGCGTTCCTACACAGTTTTCATTACACAATTCCTGACTCTTCCAGATTCACATTTCTAGATTTTGTTTTCTTAATTGTTTTCTGCTCATGTTAGAGTATATTAGTTCTGATTTGTTCTTTTTGTAGACTTTTGTTTTTTTTTTGGTTGAGGAACTGCATGTTTAGATAATTATCCTCTCTGGTTTTGGATGCTGTGCAGCTGGAAGGATTTTTGCAAAAACATTTTTTTTTCCCCCAAACTTTTGGACAGTTGTTATGATGTGTAACCGTGGCAACAATAGTTTTTACAACTGGGAACAGCTGATTAGCATTCCAAAAGCTCAAATAATATCTGAATTATGACCCCAAAGCTGAGAGGAGTTGAAAAGGAGGCTTCATGGATGCAGAGCAGGACTTAAAAGCAAAGAGAGAAGGAGAAAGTTCCAAGCATCTTTTTCATCAATCATAATGGAAGAATGATCAGGTCCCTGACTCTAACATCTCTCTGCCCGGCTTTCTAACCATATAGCCAGACAGAGATTTAAAGAGGAATGGCAAAAAGTAAGTAAGGTAGCTTAGCAGTGCTTGCCAACGGCTAATGTGTTGTCCAGGACAAGTTGCTGTGGAGTGCTGTCTCTGTGACCCAGGGACTGGGCTGTTGGCATGTAATGGCAATCATGAGACTGTCATACAGCAGAAGTCTTCAGGCAGAGGCTTCTTCAGATTCGTTGAAAGACTGACTGAAAGGTCCTTTCTGTCCACAGCATAACCATCCACAACGACTCTTTGAAGATGATATGAGTTATGACAAGATTTAATATCCCTTTGGGCCAAATAAGGTATTTTTGAACTGAGCTATAATGAAACAATGAGATACCAAAATTATGTCCTACATTTGGGGTGCAGTATAGGGCTAATTCACTGCTTTTGTGCCATCAGACAGAAGTTAGATTTTTTTTTTTCTAAATCAATAACTTGTGGATTTCTCAAATAAAAATTAATTATGCTACGCTAAATGCAGATTCTTTGGTAACTTTTTTTTTGTAAAACATCTTAAAACTAACAGTTTTAGTTTTTTTTGGTATCTAAGGTTCAAATTAAGAGCCACTGTTAGAGTTCAAGCTAAATTTACAGTTTTCTAGAGACAATACAGGTGGAAAAAATGTCCCTTTCATGGTTTGTGAGTTAGTGCCCCATCAGTAAATGAGTGAAAAATTCACTTTCATTAAAATCAATTTGTGATGTGGCAAATCAAAGATAAAGTGGGTCAAATCAATAAATACAGGTGAAAACACTGCATTTACATACCTTGATTGGACTTTTGTCCTTCGAAACATGGAAAAACACATTTTTATTAACTCAATTTCTTTTTTCTCATACATATCTAGATATGGAAAATAAGAAAAACAAGTGCCATACTTTTGCAGACCAAGTAGGAAGTCTGTCTGTTGCAAATCATGGCCAATAATATTTCAAGAACACACACTTTGATAGAGCAGTGAGTCAAATCTGATCAGGAGTCAGTGTGACACAGAGCCTCAAGCAGATTCTGCTGCCAGTAGACACTAACAACAGGTTTCAGTCTTCATGACTACGATAAATCTGCTGCTCAGTTTCTGAGACACAAACGATGAAGATCTAAAACCAACTCAGGCTGTAAATGATTCTGAGAGAGAAAATGAAATGGGGGGGGGGGGGACAGCAGGTTCCTCAGAGAACTTCTTGTTAAGACTTTTAAGGTAACATTTCTTCAAAATTCCAATACTTTCAGACTTGGTGAGTTAGTGTACCATTCAATATTATAAAAGACAGGGAAAAAAGTTTGACCTCAAAGTTAGAGAGTGACCTAAAACACATGCATACGCTAATGTCATAGCATTACATGACTTTCAGTAAAAATCTGTAATTATGGCAGGACAAGTCAAAATGATTTTAAATTCAAACACAGAGCTAACATATATGTTACTTGTTTTCTAGTAGTAAAATAAATAACAATGAACCTATTAGCTTGTACTTACAAAGTGAAAAAATTTGGAGCACTGTTGAAACCTAAACCATCGCGAGCACCTTCAACATTCGCAGACTGCATTTCCATAAACAGAACTGTTATTTTTCACAGTCCCAGGAGACGGCTGCTTACGCCAAATCTGGTTCTGCTGGAGGTTTCTCCCTGTTAAAACAAAGTCTTTCCTCTCCACTGTCACCACATGCTCAGTATGACGCATCATTGCAAAGTCAGTGATCCGACGCAATCGGCTGGGTTTTCTGACAAAGTAAATGTTTTACCAGGTAGCACTACAAACTGAACTAAACTGCATTGTTCTATGGCTAAGCCAGAACTGGGATGTGTGTGACTGAAAGCAATTAAATATTTTTGTTTGTAAACTGGCGCCACAAATAAAACTGAACTGAATTGAACCAGTTCACTATGAAGTCAGCTGGGTGTTGGTCCCCTTCCATCATTTCATTTCATACAGTTGTAGTTTTGGTCGTTTCGTACCCAACCTTCTGTATACAGAATGGAGCGTCTTCCACAGGATATTTCGTACCGACCAGGACGTTTCATGCCTGCTTAAATAACTGATGATTTCAAGTTCTTTTGTTATAATCGACTCAAAGTCTGCTGTAAGGAAATCAACCTGCTGGAGGCTGGTTTGAGCATCGTCTACACAGGACTTTTTGGTTATAAAGGGGTACCACCTTTTACAAAATATTTCCCTGTGTATTCGGGGCTTAAAATTCAAACTGTAACCATAGTTATATGTCAGAGA
This sequence comes from Anableps anableps, assembly GCA_014839685.1. Lineage (NCBI taxonomy): Eukaryota > Metazoa > Chordata > Actinopteri > Cyprinodontiformes > Anablepidae > Anableps > Anableps anableps. The sequence goes on from CM026084.1 coordinate 10,558,216, forward strand.
GACAAACTCAAAATCTACTTACACCAATTACACACTTGAAATTATGTTTCAAGTGCAATAAACTCACATTTTTCATACCAAAGCAATATTTCGCCTGCCGGATGGAGTGTCACAGTAGACGCATATCCTAAAAGACTTAGAGAAGCACAGAGAAACTGCAGAGTGAGGAAAATGTGCAGTTATCATAACTGATATTGGCTTGATTTTCTAAAGTCAGCTTCACTGAATCAGTAAATGTGAGTTCATCAGTTTTGGTGATGCCAGTAATCTGCACAGATAAAAAGGAACTTGTTGGGGGGGAAAAAAAAAAAAACCCCGATAGAAAAGAAGAATGAGCACACTTCAGTTCTTTCTTGTTTTTGTATGACTGATTTGTTTCCTCATCACACATTAATGTGTACTCTGATTAACTTCTGTGTGTGTGTGTGTGTGTGTGTGTGTGTGTGTGTGTGTGTGTGTGTGTGTGTGTGTGTGTGTGTGTGTGTGTGTGTGTGTGTGTGTTTATTAAGTCTGACTCCCTCTGTAATCTCACCAATCCATCCATGAATTTCCTAAAGAATTTCACTGATAAGCAGCTGAACTCAGAGCTGTTAGACTCTGACAGTGATGCTTGGTTATTACCAGCATTCTGTGCAGACCCCCTGCTGTCAAACCACGCAAACTTTATTCCCTCCGTATTCCCAATTAGATGTAATTATCCAGCTGCTGTCCTGGGACTCCTCCTGCAGGAACAAAGCAGTGAGCATCTCGTCTCCTTTATAACAGTAATTATCAGAGCCTATACAAAAAGCGGCACACACTGATTATATAACGCTCACAGCTTTTTAATAACCTGTGTTGCAGTAACTTTGGAGCCATGGTGGACAGATTGTTGCTTGCAAGCGGTGATGTAATGCAATAAATGTTAAATATGTTTAACAGCACTATGTAGGAGCAGGTTAAAGCACATCAGAGTAATACCTGTCAAAAAGGGAAGGAGGATTCATCTGTCCTATACTTGATGGAAACTGTATAAAAAAGGATTTTTTAAAAATTAATCATAACAACACATGGTGATTTTAAAAAAAACAAAAAACATTACTGTTCAAAATCATGTTTTATCATTTGCAACAGGAAATGTATTTTAAGTAAAAATGTACCTGATATCAGCGTGATTAACTGAATGCAGGAGACAATTTAAAGTACTGTGTTTACTCTGTGTGGCCATTGTGTGAAGGACCGACCCAAACCGCATGCAGGATTCAGACAGAATCTCAGATAGTCAAAAGGCCAACTTTCAAAACACAGGAGACAAAGGTGACAGACACATGAACGAGACTCAAACCGGCAAGAAATATGCAGGGAGAGGAGAAAAAAAAAAAAAAAAAAAAGGGGGGGGGGGGGCCAGAAGTTTGAAGACAGGATAATTACAGGGAGAAGGATCAGGTGAGTCTAATTAATTGAGGAGCCGCAGGATATGACTAAAACTCAATTAAAACGCCAAAACAGTAGTCGTGAGCAAACGCTAACATCACGAAAAAAAAAAAAAAAAAAAAAAAAAAAAAAGATTGAGAACTATGAGTAAAGATTAGGAGCACTAATAAGAGCAGATCAGGTCAAATTTAGGGTTCAGAAATTGCAAACAACGTAGTCTTTCAGTCTCTGACCACATTCTCAACCTACAGCCAAAAACCTACACCTTAAAAATACTCAGTTATGCAATTATGCTGCAACAGATTACATTAACAACATGAACGCGAAGCATCATAGGTCAGAATTTAGAAAAGTCTGCGCTAACATAATGCTGCTCTGATTGGTCAGTCCAACAGCCTGATTTGTGGTTATAAATATATTAATTGGTCATAAAAATATGACAACAGTAACAATACATGCATAAGCAGTATTTGTTGATGTTTCAAGTGTAGCAATGAGATAAATCTCAGCGAACCGCTTCAGATGATGAGAACTATCACAGAGCGCTGCGTTTCATCCAAAACACAGGAGTGTGTGCTTGTACTGTTCTCATCAAGGTCATTCACACACACCCACGCACTGTGGGTGCGACTGAATGAGTGTGCTCTGCTGCATCTTCACTTTATTCATCATGACTCAGTCACGCATGGAGCCGTTTGGTTCTGTAGAGCAGAACGTTTTGGTCCACTGACAGGGCACGTTCACAAAGAGTTATAAAATAATCCACAGCGTGACGCCATCGGTGTTTGTGAGCATTTTTCCGTGCTCACGTCGGCGGTAATAAAGTCTTCTCCGTGTGGTTTTTGGCAGCCCGTAATAGCAGCTCTGCTCTGGTCTTGGCAGAGGCCCGGAGCCCCCTGTGGGACCTCAGAGAGTCAGTCGTCCCCCTGGCAGAGAAACAGCGGACCACAGCTATGTCTCTGTCTACTTCCATGACCCAGAAACGGCGCAAATCCAAGGATAAACCCTTCAGTTTTCCAACAGCTGAGCTGAATCGCAGAAGAAAAAAAAAAAAAAAAAAAAATATTAAGCTCACTGGAACCAGCTCCCTGACCGTCTCAAACATAAGAACAAAAACATGTTGGTCAAAGTTGCAGTTGTACAAGTTCCAGCCCATCAGAAGCAGCACATCAACACATCTCTCCCGATCCAAACAAGCAGCAATCCATTTCAGTCCTGCAGCAGCTCAGACTACATTCCATTTAAATTGATAGTCCAGTTTTCCATTGGTTTGGGTGAGAATGTTCTGTCAGAAATTCCCATGCAGTGATCTGAATTTGGAGAATCAGGAAGGAATCCTCACTGAGGAGTCGAGCCAACATCAAGAAAAAGCAGGAATAGTTTTACAGACTGTTCCAGCCATCTTAAAGCACTACAGGCTTTTTAAGCTCATCTCCAAAGAGGTGCACTATCCCTTTAATTGACATTAAGATGAAACAACTGTCCAGGTATGTATTTTCCTTGGAAAAAAATAAAATTTATTCTGACTTATTCTGGACCTGCAGCATAGAGACGTTCTGGAACGCCCCCCCCCCCCCAAAAAAAAAAAAAAAAAAAAAAAAAAAAAAAAAAAAAAAGATGTTTTTCATTTAATGCATAGTTAAAATGAACCTTTAGTTCCTACATTAATAGTCTTTGTTTATCTAAGAGTAACGTAAACTTTACTCTCTCTTTTAGAAGATTTTCTTTGGGTTTCCATCACTGCTTACAGAAACAGATTTTAAAGATTTGTTCCTTGAATTTGTTCTTTAGCAGTCACTGTAGAAGATTCAAATGCCACGGCCATGCTTTCCTCTCCATCATCCCAGCACCTTTGACCCAACTCCCTGCGGCGAGCCACTGCTGCTGTTCAGTAAGGCTTTTTTTCCCCCTGTTGCTGTAGATGCTGCAAGCCTGGAATATGAAGGCTGCACCAAATCCATGTACTTGTTTTTTTTTTTGTTTGTTATTTTATCTCAAAGCAACACAGAGAAAGCCACATCAACACCAAACCATAGACTCCTACTGAGGGGCTGCAACTGCCCTCTGATCTGCTCAATTCTGGGACTGCTTTCTGGGACTAATACTATAATTTAGAAACTATAAATATATGACATGGGATTTGGATATAAAGTCTATTTAGAAACTCAAACTCACCATCTTAAATATTCAACTTTGTGCATAAAACCACAAGATCATTATCTCAGAAATCGGAAATAAGCAGCAACTACCTAAAACATATGACTTAGCACCGAACAAAACTGATTAAGCCTCTTTAAATATTAGCTTAAAAATCTCAAAATTATGACTTAATGTTATGGATCAGTGCCAATTAAGGCAAGATCTGGCCCAATGCCATACAAAAAAAAAAACAAACAAAAAAAAAAACTAAATATAATGTTTATGTTTGGTTAGAATGTTGTAATGGATTAAAATTTGGGGGCTTCTTGTAAAGCTGGTGCACAATATATAGAGGCTAAAGTGCTTGACCCAGCTTTCCTGGGTTTCACAACCTGGGCTATTTGCTGCACATCTTCCCCTGCACTCTATGTCCGTCTTCCTGTTACGCTACTAATGAATAAAGGGCACAACAAAAGAAACTTTGAAACTGCTCTTTATTTTGTTTAAACAAGTAAGAAGTGAACATGTTTGAGAATAAAATCCTGACAGGAAGGTTGACACTCAAAACATGTGACCTTTTCATTAAAATCAGAATAAAAGTAAGTCCCTAGTTGCTATGGTGATTCCCGCATTAAAACTGGAGGGAGAAGGTGGAGCTCACAGCAATACTCTTTTCATACTGGCAGACAAACTGCTAACTGCTCTGCTAAATTAAAAAAAAAGGATCAAAACAAGCTGTAGTTTATGGATTCAGCACAAAAGGAATGAGAAGTTGTACAGTACTCTGTGTGATTCAGAGTTTTCCATTTGTTGCATCCTGAACAAGTTTTCTATTTGTGCACAGTGTAAGCCATGAAATACAATACCGCTGCACACTGCAGGCAGCTGATGGCTGATTTACAACTCACAGGCCTCGCTAAAATAAAGGGTTATTTTTTATTTTCCTGTTTTTAAGAGGCATATAACATATTTTTCCATTCCTAGTTCAAAACAATGCAAATTTCAGCATCAGCTTTATTGGTCACTGCAAATTTAACTGTTCGGACATTAACAGGAGTATTCTATACCGAACAAAGACACAGACAGGGTCAAACTTGAACTAAAATATTTTACAATAATAGATCTAAAACAGATTCTGATTGGTGTAAACTTTATATGCAAAACAGGGGATTCATAGCTTTATCAGTTATTCTTAAAAGCAATTATCTAGCTAACGCTGGATCAATATGTTGCAGTTCTTATTGTTTTTTTTAATGAAAAGATTCTTATTAAAAAGCATACTGGGCTCTCATAAATCAGATTTCCAAGTTCCCTTGCAAATATAAACTATTTATGAGCAATTCTGACAGCTTGTATCACATTGAACCAGTGGCATCATTTCCAGAAGCCAGCTCCAGTTTGAATGCACCATTAGTTAGTGGAATGGCAGTGTGATTGGTGATGTATGATGTGGCAGAAGAAGGCTCATGTAAGAACCAGCCATATTGGATTTTAAGGTGGAGGTCGTTGAGGTACCTCAGATTCTCCAGTCAGAATTGCAGTTGTTTACCTTGACTTGAATATTGAAACTCTGACATCAAGGCACACTAACGCTTTGGGATGCCCCTTCTTGTATAAACAAATTCCTTGAAAAATGGTACAAGAACTAGACTGGAGCTGTGTGACAAGGAAACCAAAGCCCAAGTAAAAACTCTGCAGAAACTTCAGAAAGCCTGAAGATCTGTTTTTTTTTGTTTGTTTTGTTTTTGGATCAAGGTAATTATTAGATGACAGGAACCCTGACCCCTCAGCCTGTCCCCCCCCTCTCACTCACCCAGGTTGTACCCGTACGGTGACTCGGACGCTCCGTCCTGCAGACTCTCCAGGATTTCCCCCTTCCCCACGTCGCTGTCTCCCACCAGCAGGAACTTCAGCAGGAAGTCGTAGGCTCGGATCGGGCTGGTTCTGGTTCTGTGGCTCATCCTCGCGGCTTGTGTCCCATCACGAGCTGTACCTCTTCCTCCCCCCAGAGGAAGAGGAGTAAATAATAACCCGTGTCCCCTGCCTACTGATGCACCGCACTTGGTTTCCTTGAGCGACACGCCCCCCTCAGTCTGCAGCTGAAACAGCTTCGCGGGCGGTTCTGTTGTGTTGCTGGACTTGCTTGCTAAGGAGAACCAGCTGGTGGATCTCGAGGACTGACCCTCGCCTCTCGCTTTCAGAGGAGACTGAGGATGGATATCTGCCTGCTTTAATCTGATTGGCCCAACAATTGAGTTGCTGGGGCAACCCCGAATTCTGATTGGAGGAGACAAATATCAATTAGAGCAGCAGCAGCTGTCTGATTGAGAGATTGGCTATTTTTGTGACATCAAATTAAAATAGTTTAGATCAAGTTTTTCCGTTTGAGATTTCAAAATAAAAACATGTTCGCTTAGAAGTCTGTTCATTTTTTATACTTTTTCTGTAAATCCTACAGCAATTGTGACTTACTGAGCCCAGATAAAAATAAAGAAATAAAAAGGTCACCGATGAAGGATTTATATATTTTTATTGGCAGAAAACGTCTTTATGGACCTACCATTTTTTCATCTTTTTTTTTTTTTTTTTGCTGCAGAGCTTTTCAGTTTCGTTTTTATAAAAGGCTTTGAGTAGCATAAAGGTTTATTATTCACAAATCAAAATAATATAACCACCTGCCTAAAATTGTGTTGGTCCAGCCTTTTGTTGCCACAGCAACCCTGATCTACTGAGGCAAGGACTCTACTAGACCTCCGAAGGTGTGTTGCGGTATCTGGCTTCAGGATGTTGTTGATCCTTTAATGTCAGGAAGTTAGGAGGTGGGGACTCCTTGGATCAGATCACTGAATACTGTTTCCATGAACCTCCAAATGGATGTTCCTAGTAGGCATCTTAAAGCCACTTCAGCTGATCTGTTTAACATTTCAATATTGTGTAAATAAGGATGGATCAGAGATGCTGACAGTTAAAAATCTGGATTTATTGGTGCATCTGTGGTCATGGGATGTGGATCCTGACTGAATTAATTGTGAGCTTTCTCCGTATGGTCATTTCTTCCTTAGTGATAGTAACAGAAGCTCCATCATCCGGGGGGAGAATGGAGTAGAGCTGCTGCTCCTCAACATAGAGTGGAGTCACTTGAGGGGGTTCAAGGCAAACAGCTTTTAAAAGGATCCTGAAAAGACAGCAGTTTGTTCTCAAACAGCCTCACTGTTCAGCTCGTTAAACTTCCATAAAACAACAGCTGCGTCATTAAAAAGCAAATATTCTTTATTTTCTTTTACTCATTCTTGACACTTAGGAAGTTCACCTGTGAGAAGACCAATAAAACCAAAGTAAAAGCAAAAGAAAAACTAAACATAGACAGATGTGATGTATATGTACACAGTGAGATTGTGACATTTAAATTATTCTCCAGGAGGAGTAAGTTCATTCTGCAGATCAGAGTTGCTGGATGTTCCTGAGGCTGTTAACTGATCAACCCAGCAGGACTGGGCTGGAACATGGACTCTCTAACTGCCTCTCAGGGTTTCATCATCAGGATTGTTCTAGAACAGCTTCCTCTGACTTTTCTGTGAACAATGCATGCACCAAACATTTCAGTCATTTTTTTCTTTACTAAAGAAAACACAGATACCTGTATTAGGAGAAAGTGCAGATGAGTATTTATTGATCTGCTTTCAGACAGGAAACTGAAAATAAATATTCATGTGAAGCTCCAGCTGTTCTCTCGGATCTCAAACCTTCACAGCTTTCAACTTCAAGTCTTTAAGCAGCACCAGAAACAGCTTGAGACGGATTTAAGTTTTGCAGCTTCTGTTTGTCATTTAAGGCATAAATGGGACCGGAAGAGGATCACTGTAACCCATAATTCTTCTCCTGCAAAGGCCGGATCTTAATATGCCACTCAGCAAAGTTTCTGTCCACAAAAAAATCAAGAAAATAAAAAACGTTCACACAAATCTTGAACTGTTCGAATGAACAGTGTGTTCGGAATATTGTGGAAGGTCGTCAGAAACTGGAGGATTATATGCTCAGAGAACGAACAGTGTCATAAAGAGTCTTTCCGGCCTTCGGTTCTCCAGCTATGTCTCTGCTTCCAGTTCAGTTGTAACTGTATCCAGGCAGAGGCAGTTTCTGACCCTCCTTCGCCTCGAAGAAGGTGTAGGACAGCGTGATGGTGTCGACCCGAGCCATCCGGGGGTCATCGTCAAACTCTGGGTCGATGTAGAAGAAGACAGGCATGTCGACCTCCTCGTGAGGATTGAGACGCTGCTCCTCGAAGCAGAAACACTGCAAACACAAACAGAACGCTCCGTTTTATACTGAGTTATGTGCTTTGGTTTTTATTTCTAACGGATGAACAAGATCACATGTGGAGTTCCTCAAGGCTTCATTCTTGGGTCACTTTGATTCAGTATCTACAATGCTTTAAAAAAGTACTCAAACATTTTTAACATTTTTACAGTTTGTCACATTACAACTACAAACTTCAATATGATTTATTGGGATTTTATGTGACAAACCAACACAAGGTAATGCATACTATACTTGTAAAGAGGAAGAAAAATTAACAACGTATTTTCAACATCTTAAAAATGTGCCAATGTCCACATCTTCCAATCCTTGCTGAAGAAAAGCAGTAGCTCACATGATAGAGTTGTGGGGAACTCTCTAATCTGAGTTAAGGGTGCTCTCTTCTCTAATCCTCTCATTAATTTCTAGCCTTTGTTTTATTTAAAAACTCTCGGTCTCCAGCGGAGAGGAGTTAATCTAAAAGGCACCTGGATCTTGTTGAAGTACTGTCCCGCATCAAAGGGCACCACGTTGTAGGTGGAAATGCCGATGATGGGTTTGTCTGTTGGGTTCTTGGCTCTGTAGAAGGCCAGCGCCGTTTCACCTGGAACCACCTGCGGAGAGAAAGGTTTAACACGGAGAAGGTCGTGTCTTCTCTAACAGGAAGTTTGAAGACAGGAGCAGGAAGTCTTACGTAGATCTCCGTCTGCTGAGGTCTGAAGTTCCACTGGATGCTGGCGTGCGTATCGGCGTTGAAGGTAACCTTGATGACGCGTTCCTTCACCGGTTTCATCGTCTCCACCTGATCTGTGTCATGTCCGGCAACAGCCGTGCCGCCTAGCCCCGTTGCCTGTAAGAAAAGCGTAGAGATCACGCAGGCCCACGGCAGCCAAGTGTGTGTGGGTGTTTCCATGCATGTGTCTCACCTGGCAATAGAGGCGGTATAGAGGTACGGCAGCATAGGACAGCCCAATCATTCCCACCCCAGCAGCGGCGATGTATGTCACCACCGTCTTGTTCCTGGTCCTCCACTCCTCCTCCTGACTCCTGGACTTCCTGCCGTGGTTCCTCGTTAGGAGGCGGGACCAAGGCTGCCGCCAAAGAAAGTGTTCACCCTGGGAGCGCAGAAACAACCGAGAGCTGCAGTGAAGCGCCTGGACGCATCCTGTCAATGGAGGCGAGAGGAACGGACGCAGCAGAAGAGGCAGCAGCATCACACCTGAGGGGCTCACCTGCAGGTCAAACAGAGCATAATGTACACAGCAGAAAACCCAATCTCCATTCGGGATCAACTTCCTGATCCTGAAAATGAAGATTTTGAAAATAAAGGACACAATTTGTGGACGCACAGTCCAAAACTACGCATATGAGGTTATTTAGTCTCTCTAAATGACCCTAAACATTAAGCATGTTATGTGTGTTCCATTGAGATGGAAGGGCGACCTTTGAAGGGTGTACCCCATCTCTACCCAATCACTGCTGGAAGAAACACCATTATTCAACCACAACAAGTGAAAGCAGTGGGAAATTTTCTGTTTGTCCCCCTCCAAAGCGCAACCGTGGTCTAATCTTGAGCAAAAACACCATTCAATCATTCATTTAACACAGAAAATTAAACGTCTGCTGATACTTTTGATCCCTTTTAGTTTTTCCCGATCACAGTTCCAGTTTAATTCTTACTTTTGTAGATTTTTTTCAGAATGTTCAGTTTTAGTGTGCTTATGACTGACTCTGACCCTGTGAAATATCCAAAAGCTTTTGCAAGTAAAATTGCTTTAATGGCCACAGTTTTATCTCCACAATTAATTTATCTATAAAGTTTGTCTCCCTCTGCTATAAAACAGGTATCTGTCAGATGGGAAACTTTCTGCTGAGCTCACCATTATGAAGTCAGAAACCTTTTCCAGACCTTAAATCAGCTGTCTCTGACTGTTTAAACATAGAACTAATCTGACTTCAGTGTTTTTTTTCTTTCCTTACTAAATCATCACACCTGCAAGCAGAACTCAAGGCAAAAAAACACTGTATTTAAACGAATCATGAGTTCAGTTTTATTAACAGGTTTAATTGTAATAGAAATGTAGTTACCTATGAAGTGCAGCTCTGCAGTAAACAGACGGTTATCAAACATTCAGCACTGCAACACAAAATTGTCTCCTACCGCACGAAAAAAAGATTCCGCAGGCACAGTTCCGCCTATCTGGCTCATTACTGCCCTCTGCAGGAATGTTTTCATATTCACTGAACAAAGTCTCCAGAAGATACGAAAATTCAATATCCAACTGGATTTTACTGAAGATTCTGCGTTACATAATAAAAAGGCAAATATTACATAATAGAATTTATATATTGTTGAGATCTAAAACGAAGCTCAACACTGGACAAAAAAAAAAAAAAAACAAAACAAAAACAACAAAAAAAAAAACCCAAAAACAAAAACAAAAAAACCCCCTATACAGTAACTTTTTGCTGCACAAATTTGTTGTATCGGAAGAAAATATCAAAATTCATATAAAGGAAAGGAAGAAATAAAAATCAAACAAGCAGAAGAATAATTACTTAAAGCAGGATTAAGAATAAAAACAGAAAAAGAAAGAAAAATGTAATGTAAATAAATTAAAAGTAGTATAAAAACACAATTTATAATTTTACAGAAAGAAAGAAAGAAAGAAAGAAAGAAAGAAAGAACAGGGAACACAAAAATTAAAAAACGACCCGTTTAGTACACAGATCATAAACCAACAAGTGTAGTAGGATGATTAATAATAAATCAATTAATCAATCAATAACAAGTGATAAACAATAAATAAGTCTATCAATTTCAGTCAGAAAATAAATTATCCTGTAGCCTAAACAAATTACTAAGACATATGACTTTATAAATTTGTTTCATAAGCCTAAAGAGCCATAGATGGAACCCAGCCAGTAGCTAAATCTGGTGTAGTACATCTCTTCATTTGTACTATTAATGTCCCTCGACATAGTCTATAATAAACTATCCATAAATAAATTCAAATGAATTATAAACAGACAAGTAAAATTGATTTTAAGTAAATGCATTAATAAAACAACCAACAAACTAAATGTTCAATAAATAAATAACACAAAAAAAATACAAAAAAAACACTCAAGATGTTAATATGTTTATGTGTTCAGATGGTGGGCTGTTAGGAAAGATTGCCAAAGGTTACTGTCAGTCATAATCAGTAAAGATGATGTACGGAGACCGGTAGAGTCCATACCGTGCGGCAGCAGTGATGGAGGGGGTGACGGTGGGCCAGGTATTCGATGCTGAGTGTATCCTCAGCAAGAGGCAGAGAAAGGTAAGAACCGGGCCCAGCCGTGAGTTGATAGTTCTCTGTGTGTTCTGGTTCTGGTTCTTGTGCTTACTGTGTGTGTCTCTGCAGGGAAAGTTCGAGTATCTGGTGAAGTGGAGAGGCTGGTCTTCCAAGTGAGTAGCTGCGGCTAGCTGCTAGCTGCTAACACAAAGACGGTGTTTATTTACATTGCCGGCTGGATTGGTACCTCCCGAACTAGTACCAGCTTTTGACTGCTTCACAAAGCTGTCGTTTAAATTGCGGTTCCGACCGGTACCAGCCAAACCGTTACCAGCACCGAACTGCTAACACACATAGGCTGTTTAAGCTGCGGGCCGGGGGACCGGTGGTACCTTCCTAACCTGTACTGGCTAGATTCTGTTAGACCAGTGCCAGCTGCAGCCTTATTTGGACCTACTGGGTTTCAATGAGCCGGACCAGAACTATGCGGATTTGTTTCGGTCCGAGGCCGCTTAAACGAGCAGGGGGAAAAAACCAACAACATTTCAATGAATTGAATGAAAAAAAAAAAAAAAAAAAGTAAAATCTGTAAAACATTCAGTGAACATAAGACTAAATGGAAGGTGGTGTTTCCTGAGGTCCCAGGGATGGTGGAGATTCTGGTACTAGGCCAAGTTTAGCTCGCTCCCTCTCTGTTTTGATACGACTCATTCATAGTTTTGTTTATAGCATGGTTTCTTTCCTCTTTCAACTTTTTGTATGTTGACGAAAATGACAGAAATAGTTATTTTCATGCTTCATAAGTTAGGCGCTTTGCTCGGATCATTTTAATTTGTTAATATCTAGTGTAGATGTCAGCAACATTTACAATCCTAAGAGCTATTTTTGTTCCTATCTCAATAGATAAAATGTGTCTAAAGCTGTAAAACCACGTGACGTTTGTTTCATGAACACCTGCTGTATAAGTATTAGTAAGGACGTTTAAACTTTGATTATGCAGAAAGTGTAAAAGGGATTGAAATGCCATTAGAGTCAGTTAAAGTCCAGTTTACTGTGAGAGGTTTAAAGTCTGCATGGTGTTTATGCTGGACAGGATGTTTTGTTGCTCCAAACGACCTGGATTACTATTTTTTTGTAGGGAAAACCTAGTAAGCTTTTAGGAATTTTGTAAGCACTGACTGCATAGTTTCTTTCTACGATAGTATTCCCAACCAAGCTGTTCTTGGGGGAATAATATGGTAGGGGGAGCAGTGAATGGAAAATCACCACCGATTTCCTTACTAGAATTAACGAAATCAGTTTACAAACCATCTGGAGAGACTGAAGCTGATTTCAGTTTTTTTTTTTTTTTTTTTTTTGTGTGTGCGTGTGTGTTTTTAAAGGCACAACAGTTGGGAGCCTGAGGAGAACATTCTGGATCCGAGGTTGCTGGCAGCTTTTCATAAGAGGTGAGAGACGTTTGTGTCATAGCATCCGTCTGCTTTTTCTCTGAGGTTTAAGATTTTTGTTTTTCCTGAAAAACATTTCATATAAAAACAAGTGCTGCCAATCCCAGCAAAAATAATTATTCAGGGATGTATTGTTCACAGAGTTTGAGGCCTATTTCCTGTCAGACATTTGTTAAAGGTCTGACCTGCAAATTCCAATCTTAGCAGACTGGAATTTTTGTTTTTGAACTATTGGCAATAAAATCCTTTTTTTACTCTACCTCCTGAATATAATAAAAATATGACTTCACCGAATAATTTACAGTAAAATAAAATAGTAAGGATGCACAATATATCAGCATTAACATCATTATGACAGATGTTTGTCAGTTTTTTTTACATTTTGGTCTTACAAGTAAAACTTGGCCAATATGGTATTTGTTTGGCTTGTGGTAGTGATTCAGCGCAGGATGGGAGCGTTTTTAATTAAAGCAGAGAACCAACAACAGCCCTGTAGTCGTTTTTTTTTTTTTGTCATAGTAAATATCTATGATATAACTAATATTAGGGCTGAAATGATTAATCTGATTAATCGTGATGAATTGGTTATTGAAATAATCGTCAACTAATATAGTGATCTAATAATCGTTAACTGGAGTGTACAGACAATAAAAAGAACGCAATTTGCTGAAAGAACAACATACTCAGAAAAGTAATTGAGCCAAAACTGTAATAAAAATATATACATTTTGCATTTAAGATAAAATAAAAATAAAAACCATTGTCTATAAATATGTTCTATTCCGAACTCCTGAAGTGGCATAGTTTTAGCTTCGCCTGGTTCAAATTCTGTAAAAAATATCTTATTAATCACCTTTAGCTATCCAGTTATTAATCGGTTAATCCAAAAAATATCATCAGATCAGCCCTGCACTGTGTTGATGTTAAGTCAAGCAGAAAGGACTGAGCTTTTCACATGCTGATGTTAGAAGTATTTTTTAGCTGAAGATGCATCCTTTGCTACAAATGATCAAGTACACGCTAAAGGAATGCTATGTTATTGCATTTTAGGCTATAAAATGTTTTTCTTATTTAAAAAAGGAACTGAGTTATTTATTTGCATCTTTTAATATATTTGTAATATTGTATAAAAAAAGGCTTAAATGAAGAATCAGCAGAATGTGACAATTTTCTTATCCAAATTTCTTTTCAGAATAATCAGTGACTAAAGTAATCGATAGTTGCAGTCCGAAATAATATTACTGAACATCTTCAGATTCAGTGTATTGTAACTTTCACTCAGTAACACCCTCCACACTGAAGAAGGTTGCTGTCAGCGTGACCTGCTAGTGCTTATATATAATGCGTTCACTGACTGGAGAAAAGTTAGATTTTTAGTCTCTGACCCTCTGATTCCGCTCACCAGCCAATTTCTTTTGCATCTCTACAAACAATGAACCACGTGTTTAAATCGTTTCTAATCAACTGAAGTGAACTGAATCCCATCTTTGTTCCTGAATGTTTTCCAGGGAACAAGAGCGGGAACTTCTGTTTCAGAAGAAGGGAAAACGGCCCAGAGGACGACCCAGGAAGATTCTGGTAAAAGCACACCACACTGACTCGTCTCAATTGCTCCACTGTCTCGTCTTTATCTCCACTCATCACTCCTTATCTCGTCCTCAGCCTCCACCTGCTGCCACCAAGGACAGCCATTCCTCCTCCTCTTCCTTTGGTCTTTCATCCGAGCCTTCCTCTTCCTCTGAGGAGGATGACGATCACATAAAGAAGGCGAAGCCAAGTCCTCGTGTGCACCCCGTCCCCCAGAAGCGGCCTCAGATTCTGTTGGCCAAGCCCGAGCCGCCCCGTAAGAAGAAGCGTGGGAGGAAGCCGCTGCACCCGGACCTGAAGGCTTTACGGCAGGGGAAGAGTCTTCCTTCTCCTTCTCCTCCCCCTCCTCCACGCCACCACCAGCCCATCAGATCGCCCAGAGATGATCCGCGGCCCGGCGTGAAGAAACCTCTGCAGCCGGCCAGCTTCACCTACACTGGGCTGAGCCGGAGCTCCAGAGAGGAGGGGGCCTCCTCCTTCTCTCAGAGCTCCGCTTCCAAACCTGGATCCCTCAACTGTATCTGGACTGGCCGCTCCCTGTCCGCCTCCTCCTCCCACAACAAAGGCAGTCTGTCACAGAAGCCGTCTGAGCTGCGACGCACCGTCTCCGAAACAGGAAGCAGCAGAGCGGATGGCTTTAAGGCATCTGCTCAGAAACCCGGCGGAGGCTCAACGCCGCTCGTTCTGCACAGCAGCTTCGGAGGACATCCGATAGCAGCGCAGCGCCCCCCGCTGGCCCACAGGAGGCAGGACGGCGTGGGCGGTCAGACTGGCCTAGTTCAACACAAACAACAGAACTCCAGTTTCTCCAAACAGCCACCTTCACCCTCACCCACGCCCAGAGAGCGCTCAAGCCAGGCGCTGAATCTACGAGCGCTCAACCTGCAGAGCGTCAGTAAGCTGCCGGGGGGCGGGAGCCTACAGGGGGGTTCACGTAGCGCCCTCAGCAAAGGAACTACAGCTGGAGGGCAGCGCTCCGGGTCGGCACCAGGCGGTGCTGTGGAGCCTGGACGAAGCAGGATACAGCCTGCAGGGGGCAGCAGGCAGGAGGAGCACAAACACGGGCCAAGCTCTCAGAACCGCAGCCTAAACGAGCTCAGTACCGGGGATTCGGACGACACCAGCAGCAGCGAGTCGGAACACGACCCGTCGTTGTTCCCCGACGACAGCCGGCCGAGCATCGGCAGCAACGCCACCGAGTCAGACACAGAAACGGACTGGAGGCCAGCGAGGAGCCTCATGGAGCATGTCTTTGTAACTGACGTCACAGCCAACTTCATCACGGTGACGGTGAAGGAGTCACCAACCAGTGTGGGATTCTTCAACTCCCGGAATCACTAAAAAAAACCAGCAGAATTCTTGCTTCAGCCCGAGGTTCTTTCAGGACAAACTGTCGTCTGATCTCTGGAGGGATGAAGGAACCCTGAAACTGTTTCCCTTTCAAGTCAGACCGCAGATCAGCTCGGGTTGGACTCCAATCGAGTTTAACGGAGCAGCTTATGAAGGTTTGTTTGGGGTGGTTTGGTTATTCTTTACAACTGTGCTTGTGATGGGGGGAGGGGGGCTGCTCAGTCCATCAACAGGAAGCTGCTACAGCCACAGAATAAACATACAGACATGCACAGTTCCAGGAAAACCCTCCTCTGGTTAGGTTCTGGACTTTGGAGGTGTCTGCTCTACTCTAATTGGCTGATTTTTTTTTTTTTGTTTTTGTTTTTGTTGCTGACAGCAGCTGTAGGTGGTGAAGACATAACAGTTGTGAAGCAAGCATCTATTAAAAAAAAGGGTTTAATCTTTGAAGCTAAAAGGTGCTTAAACTTCTGGGTTTATCCAGACAACGGTACAGCTCACTGATCCATCAGCCTGAGGCACATTCTGTGGTTCTGTTGACACATCAAGGACTGGTGATGGGTCTCAGGACTGGATCAGTCCTTAGTTATGGTTTTATCTGCAATGTTATGCCTTGAGGATGGGTGATTCAAAAAATAACGTCACTTGGAACGCTATAATGCAGTTAGCAGTTCATGCCAGCAGGTGGAGTAGTTTTACAGATTAGACCTAAAGTTGAGAAATATTTCCTGATTAATCCAGCCTGTTGTTATTGTATATAAGATACAGCTGTAGCAGCGGTGAATCTGAATCATGTCTTCACATCAACTCAGTAAACCCTCATCTTCACTGTTGCTTCCCTCTGATTTTTGGCTTCAGAGCTGTTATCTTCATGACTGTTTTGACCAGTTTCTGGGCTGTTTTCTTTCCAAGTTGCCAGAATCTGTGAACTTGGTCTCCACCACGGGTTCTTCAGGCTTTCTGCAGGTCTTACAGGGACTTGTAGCAGCAGGTTCCTTTCATGTCCAGTAGTTAGATGGCCAGGAAGCTTTCTGTGGCTACAGAGGAGTCCACATGCCCCTAAAACTTGACGCTGTTCAGTTTAATGGTTTAATGATTGCTTGTAGTCCCATTATGAGTGGTTTTGAAAAACCAGTACATGCTGTTTTTTTTTTTGTTTTTGTTTGTTTGTGCTGGAGTAGTGGGATAAATCATAGCAGCTTTTTAACAGCAGAGTCTTTGCTGGCTGCAAAAACATCTGTTGGGCTCCTTTCTGTATTTCCTTACTGTCGGCTATGAGTAGATTATACAAAAGGACCTAGTGACTGGCTGGCAAAGCAGGTACAAAACGTCAACCTGGCTGGTACAAATTGATGCATTGACGACACGATACATCCTGCACCCGACTGCTCCATTTTGACCTGAACTAGTTGGGTATGGAATGACCTGAAGGTACCAAATGGCAAAGGGGTGAAATGACCAGTAACTCATCTTGTAATGTTTTAGTGGTTCTTCGTCCCAGTTCCAATGAAGCTTCGTTCACCAGTCCCCCTCTCTGACTTCTGCTCGCTGTAAGGCCAACTCAGTTTGGGTGTGTCCCTGCTTTGATTTGTTCAGCTTTGAGAAGAAATATTGAACCAGGAAATTCTTATACAATAAAGGCAATCATCGTCAGTGTAATTACGGTCAGTCAGTGATTCTGACACATTATTTTGGTGCTGATTTTTGTATAATTTGAAAGTAAAAGAAGTTGGGTGATCTTGCCATTTAAAAAAAAAAAAAGTACTTTTGATCTGATTGTGATCATCAATGAAAGAAACCTTCTGGCTTCTTGTCGAAATCGAATTTGTCTCTAAACAGTATATGTACCTGAATAAAAGCTTTTCTTTTCCCATTTAAAATTTCTTTTGAAAAAAATCATCCCAAAGACGAGAATAATGGTCCTTTAAGCTTTCTGTATTGAGACTGTTTGAGAGGTCTCTCTTCTTCTACACAGCTTTTAGGGCAAACAAAGTGTCTGAAAATGATAATTTTACTTTTGAACTCCGTGTTTTCTCCTGGATTTGAATCAGGAATCAATCAGAAGGATCTGTCTCCAGTTCAACTGCAGCTATCATTAAAGGGTTACAGTTTGTGCTGAAGCATGTAGACTCTGTAGAAACCATCAGATGGACATTAATAGCTCCTCTCCAGGTCCTCAGGTCTCAGCTGGACTTTCACTGCCACCTCTGAGCTTTCCTCAGCGATCTGTTCAAGCCTTCCTGCTCCTATCCAGATTTGGATCCAGACTTTCACTTTATCCTGGACCTCATTTTTCTGTGTCTGAGCTTTTCCTTAGAACTCCCATCAGAGTTCTCTGTATTCTGTCTTTGGACCAAAGGTGTATTGAATGTGAACTGTTTTGTTCTGACTAGTATCGTGGACAGTATCTCCCGCACTAAGCACAGCACAGATGTAAGCTGACGGAAACGTCCCAGTATCCCTTAAACCAGTTTTGTACCATTTGTAATACACACATCATTGCAGTGTATTTTGAATTTGAATCATGTGTTATTTATATTTGTAAATATGTGGGGTTTTTTCATGATGTGATATCTGATATGGATCTGGTGCTCATGTCGGCTGATTAGCTTCAGATTCTTGTAGCCTGTGTGCCTCTGCCGTCTGAAGGATTTGGGAAATAAAGCGTGATAACTGGGCGCTCCTTGTGTAGTTCCTGTCTCCACCAGCAGGTGTCTCTGTTCAGACACCTCACAGGCGTTCATCCTCTAGAGACCAACGATGGAAACATCAGCCAGCACGCCAGGTCAGTAATAGCTGTAGGAAATGGCAACAAAAAGAAAGGATGCTTAAAAAAAAATGTAGTATTAAATTTTCAAAAATAAATTAAAATACATTGCAAAAACAATCTTTGCAATTTTATTATTTTTTGAAAATAAGTAAATTGAATTTATTGAATAAATAAATAAATAAATTGAATTTAAAACCATTGAATTTATCAGTTTTACATAGTGTTTTAAATGTTTTAGAAAGGCATCTTTTTTGAAGATGCAAGTAGGATTTGTGTGTCTGCTCTATATACATGGATCATAACTCGACCATGAAAATCAAAAACAAATCCACACTAAAGATAAATCTTAAACCATTTTTAAGCAGCCTCAGCTTCAAATTAACAAACATCAGTTTGCTGATTTATGACCTCTCTGTGTGACCGAGGCTTTGACTGCTCTTCACCCTTGAGTTTTAAAGGATATTTCTTTTTCCATTTGTTGAAACTAAACTTCTCACTATAACTAAAAATTCCACCCATAATATGGAAAAGTCCATGCTTTGCTACTAGCTGGTGATATAAAATACAAAATTTAAAGCAGGGCCTGGTCACAAATTCTCACTGAACATATTTAACTGTTTTCTTTGACAATATTTTCATTTTCCTCCCAGTTATTAGGTTTGCTGCTCACGACCGAACTATAACTAAAGCAAAGTGTGGAAAGAGAGAAGTAGATGTGGAAAACTCCAAAAATACAGCTTTGTTGTTGTGATTCTGAGTCCATGAAGTTAAGACTCACAAGGTTGGCCGTTGCTTTAATCTTTTGTGAAACTCTGTACGTTAAATATATAAAAGCTGGATCATTGTAACTATATCAGGAAACATAATTTAACCTTCTCTCTATTGCATCTATATTAAATGCAGAATATAATTTAAAATTAAATGTTAGGTCCTTAATAGCCAAACTGCATCATATATAAGAGATGTAACTGTTCCTGATATTCCCAATAGAACCCCTCAGGTTTTTTGGTGGTTCCTTGAGTTTGTAAAAGTGGAACTGGAGGTAGATCCTTATCAAGTGCTATTAAGTATTATCAAGTGCTTCTCCTGTGGAATCAGCTCCCAGTTTGTCCATGAGGCAAACAGCCTTTCAACTTTTAAGAGTATAAGCTTAAATTTTTCCTTTTTGATATAGCCTATAGTTAGAATGGCCAAGATTATCCAGAGTCACTATGTAATTACGTTGCTATGGGGTTAAGCTGCTGGGGGACAAACTGTCCACTTTTACTCATTCCGCTACTTTCTCCTACTACTGTCCAATTATGCGTTATATGCACTTATTGGTGAAATTCACTTTATGTTCTCTGTTCTTTTAGTCGATAGTGACAACACTTGGACCTGTTTTTTCTGTGTTTTTATGACACCTTCCTGGGAAGAACCCTCCACTGATCCATTTGTCTAGTAAACTGCCTTGAGATGACAATTTATGTAAATAAATAGCCTGAATTGATTACATTCCTACCAGACATCAGAAGTGAATTTTACAAATAATTTCTACCAGAACAGCATTTCACAGTGAACAAACTCAAAATTAAACTAATAAAAGCATTTTATTGTTCCAGTTTAATTCCAGCTCTAAAGGTAGATCCCAGACTTACCTGGTAAACGTCTGATTGTTATTTGGATGAGGACATTAAGGAGACCTCGTTAAAGGAATAAGCCATACTCAGACTGACCGTGTGCATAAATGGGTTGACAGACAGGACTATCGATAGAGCAATGCTAACCCTGACTGAATGCTGCACACATAAGGTCACGTATGCTGGAGACAGATACTGTCGTTCCATGAAGCTGCTGCAGGGTTTATGGTCAGAGCTGAGCAGAGAGGTGGAATTTTCCTGAAATAAGTCCCAGTCAAGAGGAGAGGACGAAGTGCGCCTTCACAGTTTGCTGGAGTGGGATAAACAGTGAGAACTCTGTGGGGCAGTGAGTGACCTGACCTGACCTAAGACCTGCAGTTCTGATGAAAAATATACTCTAAAGGAGTTAGTCTGACCAATTCTGCTGCCCCCTGCTGGATGTCTGTTTTTTTTCTCGACTTTACAAATAAAGATTTTTGTAAACTGAACCAACAACTATCTCCATCTGTCTGCATATAAAAAAATGGTTGATTGATGGAAATTGTCTGAAAGTCTTACTTATCAACACCATCTGCTAGTCATTAAATATTTTCCCGCAAGGAGATAAGATTAGTTTTGATTGATTCACCGTTCCCAGAGGAACCTGGTCTGGGTTTAATCAAGCAGTATCTGATGGACAGAGACAGTGCAATATCCAAGTGGATCAGCTTTGGGTCAACATTTGCAGAACTGGTACCAATGGAGAGCAGGCTGGGCAGAAAACAAAGGCCACCCCAGGAAAAGGGCATCTAGTCCAAAAGATTAAAATGAGCTCTGAAGCTGGTCAGAAAAAGGATGTTCAACGGACGCAACAATCGGCAACTTAGCAGAGTGCTGATGCATGATGTTCAAACCACCTGGCCCCTCTAACTCCATGTTTGTCTGAGAACACTAGCAGGGAGGTGTCAGGGTGGTCAACTGAAGCCAGTAGGAACTACTCCAGGGTGCAGGAGGAATTCTTCAGACACCTGAAAGGGCTGAGACAATGATTACTCAGGGAAAATACCAAAAATGGACGAAGCCTTCCCTGTAAATGCAGTACATGCATCTAAATATAATGCAGCCTGTGTTTTCTTCAAGGCAATCCCAAATCTGTGTTTCAAATAGGACATCCACCCCTGGGATTATTAGTCGTATTATTTTTTTCCCACTGTCCAGTGATCAGCTGGGAAATTGTCTGATAACCCTTTCCCAGCTTGATGAACTGCAACAGGTGCTTCCCTGAGGTAATTGCTGATATCTTCCCATTGCATTGTGTTAAAACACACATCATTGTGTTAAAACACACATCTGAACATTTTGTAGGGGTTGCATATTTTTTTCTCCTCCAGGATTTTGTAAATCCACCCAGAAACATTCTCTGACACACACACAGCCTACCAGTTTGTTACTGGTATTACCTAACTGCAGGTTGTATGAATTGGCACACAGTTCAACAGACTGCACCAACCTGACCGGCTGTCAGAGCTTACTGCAAGTCACCTTTATGGCTACAGACAGGTGCAGGCATGTGTATTTGATCTGAGTCATCAGACAGCACTAACAGCTCTTGCTGCTCTGTGCAGCCTTCAGATCCACTCAGCTGCATTTATTACCAATGAGAATAGGAATAATTATCTGTTGTTCTCTGTGCTATTAAGAGAGGTCCTTCAGACAGCAGTGTCTTCTGAAGACTTTGGTTGATGTTCTCTCAATCTGCAGATGGGATGGACCGGGCCCGCCACTGAAAACACCCTGATTCCTGACCTGTCCCACTCATCCCATCTGTCTAAACCTGTACATGGTTTGTTTTCAGAGATCTACAGGAGGGTGCTATGAGGCCTCAGAAGCCAGCTTCAAGGACCTCTTCAGAGGTTCTTTGGACAGAATAGTCATTTCATTCAGCTGTTGACATCAACACCTTATTTTTTTCAACTTATCTTCACTCTTATGAAACGCAAGGAAATTATCAGCATCAATAAATCATATATTTTTCTTTCAATTTTTAGCACAAAGTCCCATATATATATTCCTGTCTTTATATTTCTTTCCTTCAATATATTCCTCAGTCTGCTGCAACACTAGAGGAATGACCATCTATAATGACCGAAGAAACTTTCAGAATGGCAGCTCCGAGAATGTGTGATTTCCTTTTGGGATTATTAAAGTTTCATTGAACTGAAAATCCAGCCAATTCAGATGGAGCTCCACAGGGAAGTTAGCATATATAGGGAGGTGTTTTTTTTTTTGTTTTTTTTTTTGAAGGTGAGGAACATGGACCCATTTTATCTCAATTTTTCCAAAAAAATTCTGCTATATTGATGGAAGAATAAACCTGTAGTATCTTCTTTACATATGTTTATTTAGAAGTGCAGAACAAGTCCTAATTATACCTTCAAGGCTCTCTAATGGCTTCATTCATTAAAGCTACAAATAAGCAAAATGGAGCTGCATCAGTTAGCTGTTTTTAAAGCAAAAACTGCCGCGTGGGTGAGAAGGTTGGTCAGGTTGGCTGTTTCCAATCCCACAGATGAAGACAAGCATCAAAGCACATCGTGGCCTCGACCTGAATACCTAGAGAGATAAGAGCCCGGGTCAGTACTCCACATGTCCATCTGCGAGGCTTTCTGACTGAAAGAACTGGATTCAAAGTAGTCAAACACCAAGCACAGGATAATTAAACTGAGCACAAAGCTTTGAATTAGAAATGTTTCTATCAAAAATGAACA
Organism: Anableps anableps; assembly: GCA_014839685.1. Lineage (NCBI taxonomy): Eukaryota > Metazoa > Chordata > Actinopteri > Cyprinodontiformes > Anablepidae > Anableps > Anableps anableps. The sequence continues at coordinate 10,580,863 of CM026084.1, forward strand.
TACCTTACCTAAATATGTTCAGTTTTTCATAAAATTCTGTATAAATATGTAATCAAAAATATACTTTTTAGTCCTGAATTGAATATTTAAGTTAAAAAAAGAACCATGCAAACAGTTTAAGGCTGACTGCACATGCACTATGATATTTAGATCACAAAAAAGAGCCTAACTTTATCTTTCATTTGCTTATAATGGAAAAGGACTGGCCAGTTTTAGTATCTGAATAATGTCTTAATGAGCTGTTGTTGTAAAGTAATGCTAAACATAAATGTAAAACAGACATTTTTTTATACCAGGTTGCAGTTTGCTGGTTGCAGCTGCTCTTCAAAACCATAGAAATAAAGGATTAGGTGTAAATGGGTAAATCATTTTTCAGCACAAATTATAAATGCTAATCTCTGTCATTGTGTCAAAAACGTATTGACTGACAATTAAATCTTAGGCTGTGGGTTTGTAGTGGTGTTCATCCAGATGTTAGGTTGAGCTAAAATTCTTGCTTACCTTTCAGATAATGATTATTAGATTCTTAAACTTAACTTTTTGAACTGTTTATTTACAATAGGTGCATGTCCGTACACGCACCGTCGAACAATGCTCTTGAAAAGGAAGGATCTTATTCTGCTTGTGTAGACTTTAAAAAGCATTTGAAATGAATGAATTCTCATCTCTCTTCTTGGTCAATGTTGATTACCTTGATTTTGACTTTTGCCTATAGCCAGAAAAATAATCATATATTTAACATGTTTTGAAAACACGAACATAAAGATTTGAAAGGATTACAGATTGCTTTTAAGATCTTTGTGTGATAGTGTACCACAACTGCACATGGTCTAAACTCATCTGTACCTGATGACATAGGTTGATGTCTGTGCCAGAAGAACAGAGATGAATGAGAATAATTGGCCAACAGATACAGAGTCTCAGAACAACCACCAAACAAGAGACTGATTGCAGTTAAAGCAAACATGATCCACTGGTTTTAAAACTGGAATGGATTTATGTTCACGCTGTCAGTCTTTCAAGTTCCAGCAAGCTTTGTTTGCCTTGCCTTTGTGCACTTACCGTATGGAGACAGATTACTATTGCACAGTACCCAGTTCCAGTGGTTCCTCACTCTGACTCCAGAAAGAGGAACCACCATGATATCCATTCTGTACCACAGAACCAACAGCCTCCCTGCCTCAGCGTGACCTCCCCAGGCAAACGAAGCAGCTGTTGAAACCGAGGTCGACAATTCTCTCTCGCCGCAAGAAAGACCACTGGGACCACTGTTTCTTCACTCAATTAATGATCAAGCTATATTAGTTAGATTATGAGAAAAACAATAATGGATTCCGTTAGTGACCAGATCCAATAAACATATTTGTTTTAATAGAAGTGTCAATTTTGTGATTTTGAGAATAAATATATATTTCTAACATTTTTCTCTTCTTCCTTTCTGTAAGTATGGCATTTGAGCTCAGTGATTTAGTATCATATTCTGATCCTTCAGAAATAAATGTTGATAGACTTCCGAGGCTGATAAGAAATAATACATTGTATTATTGAGGCTGATAAGCGTTTTAACACATTAATGTAATTAGCTGCTATATTAAATGAGCAACCATTTATGAACCATTATACGTCTCTACATATTGGAGCCCCATGATTCGTTTGTAAGCTTTATTGAGACTTTTTCATTTTCCTAGACATTGAGAAAACAAAGTGTAAGTTATGGTGATATGTTCATGGAATTAAATGTGATGTTTTTTGTATTTCTTTCTTTTACCCTGTGATGTACTGGAGACTAGTCCATTGTGTACTCTGCCTTTCACCCAATGCACACTGGAGATAGGCACCAGCACCCCCAGTGCCCACAAAAGTTCCTGGTTTGGACCAGGATCTCCTCGCCAGTAACAGTCTAGAAAACCATCAAAGGGAGGTGCCCAGGATGATCTTGATCAGGTGAACCCTCTCTGCTGACTCTTTATGATGTGGGGATGTGAAGAGAGCTTTCCCTGGATGACAGAGTTTCCTTTATCATGATAACACAGGACCATGGGTGACAGTTGGAACAGAGATAGAACAGAGCTTCAGCTTTCAGCCAACAGACCAGATCATCATGGACCAGATGTAATTCAGGAACCAGGCACCAAGATGCTAGAACTCCTCCGCTTGAGGCTTCACCTCACCTCAACCCAGAGAGAGCACCCCATCTTCTCCAGAAGCTTTCAGTTCTAATCCATTATAATTAGACTTTCCAAAAAATGTTGATCAGCAAATAAATGTTTTACACATCGATTATACAAGTACAGCTCCATAAACTTGAATTTTGTGAAAAAAAAGTTTAAAATTTTTTGCCACTCATTCCAAATGAAACTCATACATTATATAGATTCATTTCAGAGCAAAATATTTCAAGCCTTCATTTCTTGTAATTTTGATGATTCTGGCTTACAGGTAATGAAAACCCAGAATGATCTGACTAAATTGAAAGCCTTAAGTTAGAGTTTATCATTAAAACTACAGAAACACCAACGTTCAAACACTTTTTTGCTGAATGATAATTTGGGTGACTTTGGTGTAAATATCTGCAGTGGAATATGTGAGCCAAAATTCACTGGAAAAAGTCTGGGAATCTGAGCCTGCAAAACTCTCAGAAATGTATATAAGCCCTGTTTAGCAAAAAAAAAACAAACCCAAAACAAAACAAAAAAACAAACAAAAAACACAGTTATTGTATCCATAACGACACATTTCATATTGTTTCAGAGTATTGGCAAGTTCTAGTTTCAAATTAGATATATTTACAAAAAAATTACAATAAGAAAGTTTTGGATGGTAAAATGTTATCAGCTTCAAATTAAAAATTTTGTTTGTAGGGTTCACCCTTCTTACTTTAAGGCACTGATTGGTTTGATACCCTGGTCATCTCTCAGGTTGGCTCGATGCTGATCAGCCACAGTTTGATGAGCTCATTCCCAACAGAAGTGGTTGAGGAGAAAGGTCCCCACAGGTAAAACGCACAATGCACTCTGCACAGTGGTAATGAAGTCTAATTTATTACCGTGTTCACTTTACTGGAACTCACTAGATACTCTGACCATCATTAACAGAGCAGCAGTACCAGGGTCAGAACCAGGCAGCTCTTATGGTCGATCTTTGTTGCAGGTAAAGATCCTGTATTCAGGTTATTTGGTGAAAAACAATCAAAGTTTTAAAATTCAAACCAACATTTTGTTTCAAAAATTGAAATACATTTTAAAAAAAAACTCCCAAAACATTTATTTATAAAACAACAAGTATAGACACGAAAATATATTTTATTACCTCTCTTCTTTGTTAAACAGAGACACAAACATATATGTTATAAATGACATTTAAATCACCGACTTGTATTAAAAAATGTGGATATCAAAGTTTGTCACTAAGTACAGACAACTTTCAAAACAATATTTATCAAAACATTTATTGAAAAAAATCTGACTTTTCGGTATTTTACAAGTTCAATGGCACAAACATGCTTTTGTACAAAAGGTCAAGATTTGATGAGTTTATTTTAAAAATGTAGAATAGTGTAAACAATTCACATCTGTCTTTAAAAGTTATTTTAAGTACAACAGTTCAGAATACTTAAGGATACTGGTACTTTTTTTCGGCTCTAGTGGCCGTTACTCGAACCCGTGACGGCCGCGTCGAGGACTGCGCCCCCGCCGCTCCCCCTTTTGCCATTTTCTTTTTAAAACATAAAAACTTGGAATTATCATTTTTCATGCCGTTTAACACACCATAGATGTTATTAATTAATTTATTTACATTTTATTCTCATTTTGATCCATATGAATTTGATCCTTTTCAAACTAAGTAGGAGCTCTGTTGAGGACTCAACTGCTGGAGCTGTCTGAACTTCCTGAACAGTTCAAGCCAAACTCTGGATGCTCTTGTGACTGAGAGGTTTGGACACCCTGTAAATGACTGGAGTCATCAAAACAACTCAATCGGAACACAACCTGAAGATAAATCTGTTGTTTCTGACCATCCTCTAATCCTACAGTGTAGGAACAGTTCAATTTTAACCAGTGTGTGAACAACAAGCCAATGTTCACCTGTGCACCCAAACATCCAACAGAAGGAATTTATTCCAAGTTTCAAACTGAACTTTTTGCAGCAAGTAATTCCTGAAAAATGAAGTTTAATTCAGTCTTATAAATAAGAAACAAACGCATGATTTATATTAATACGGTAGAGCTTAGATTATAAAACTGACCATCATTTATAAAGTTTAGTCCTGAAATAACACGATGAACAGCAAGGTGCAATTTGAACGGAACCGAAAATCTGGACGAAGCTGAAAGTGATTCTCCTCTGAGACTTGAACAGTTCACGGAGCAAATCTGAACAGTGAAGTGTTCAGCACCATGCAGCTGTTAGAGCAGAACTGAACAGAACCGAACCGGTCCTCAGTTCGGACAGGAGCATTTGCACTCGGATATGACCGGGTACTGGATGTGGATCCATGAGCACCTCTGCGGAACCTTTTTCTGCGGGCAGTGCCATCTCAGGAAAGTTAAATGAGTCGCTTTGGCAGGTTTGCACACCATTCCCTCCGGAACCGAACAGGACCGCTTACTATAGCAGCTACCCACCTTCAGGTAGCGCGGCCAGAACCGCCAGCCCAGTTCGGTCCAAGCGTAAACAACCGGACACAGCGTGTAGGCCCACAGCATCCTACGCAGCTTCCGGTTCGCCTTCTGCTTCTTTCCGAACAGCACCTCCAGCTCCAGGGTTCGGATCTCTTTCGGCATCGGTCCGGAGAGCTTAAGGCACTGATCCGGGTCGTCCTCGTAGAGGTCCTCAGGTGGGGACACCGACATAAAGTCTGGGTTGAAGTGGCTCCCCAGGAGGCTCCTGAGCTCCGTTCCGTTCAGGTCCTTCTCTTTTGGGTCCAGCTGCGGGTCCGGTTCCTCTTTCAGGACCTCCACCGGCAGAGAGTCGCTGGGGATAGGCCGGATAAAGTGGTTCAGATGTTGGCACATCCCGTCCTGGATCCAGAGAGCCAGAGAGAGAAACAGCAGGACGCAGCGGGAGGGATCCATCCCCCCAGTCTGGTTCCGACCCCCACCAATCCCCCTCAGAGCTCCGGGTCTTCTCCACAGAAAGATATCCAAGAGGGAGCTCAACCCACCTTCAGACAGGACTAGGTCCACTGCGCGCCCTGAGTCCGGGATCAGCTCTGTGCTGGTCTGCACTGCAGGTTCCACTCATGCAGCTTCTCAGTCTTCATGGTGGCAGCAGCTCCTGGTCCTGCTGGAGCCGAACTGACTCTTACTCTGGCTGCACGCACATATTCAGCAGGAGGCTGAAGTCATCCGAACCGAGCCACACCTCCGCGCACTTTACGCACAGGATCCTTTTGGGAATGATGAAAGGATGAAGTTGCTGGGCGCGGGAAGTGAAGGTTGAGATTCGGTATGCCTGGGTAATTTTTCAGCAGCCAGAGTTTAGATGGAAACGTGCGAATATGAAAGAGTTTTTCAGGTGAAAATTTTAATGCGGAAAGTAAAATCCGCATTAAATATTAAGCTGTGTGTTGAGTTCAGGTGTGTTCTGCTCGCCCAAGATGACCCATGATCCAGTTCTGCATTAAACAAACAACGTTTTGCACGTTTCATGTTGAATCAAAACAACACCTTATGAGGAAGCAAGGCTGATTTCTGCACCATGAATCTGTGGGACACATATTAGCTTTCATTCCACTTTGCTGCTTCTGAACAAAGTGTAAAACTTCATCCCTGTTTCCTCACTCTCCTAAGTCCGAAGGAAACCTTGCGCAGTTTTAACACATTTATAATTAAAATTTCTTCTAGGAGAGAAAACTGGAACTGAAGTCAAATTCCTTGTTTGTGTGCACAAACTTGTCCAATAAAACTGATTTTGATTCTGATGATGATTGGGATGAGCTTAGCTGGAAAATGGGCCCCCCAAATGAGTCAGCTCCCACTCTGCAACTCGAAAGAAAAATCAGAAAAGACTTCTCACACTATGCGATATGATTTAAGAAGTGCTGGGTTGTATGTTTTTTTCTGTGGCAGAATGTAGTCATAAAGGTTCAGCTGAGATGTCACACAACAACCACAGAGCGCTGATTAAAGTTTACCACCACTTTAGGTTTGGTTTGGAACAGCTCAACACAGGAATAACCAAGTTTAATAGTTTGGAGAGGCATGGAGCCTGTCAAACCAAACGGGATCATTCAAAAAAAAAAAAAAAAAAAAAAAAAAAAAAAAAAAAAAAAAAAAAAAAAATAGCATCAAGAACAAGGAATGTTCTGATCCTAAGTATTCGCTCAGGGTTCTACCAGGCCATATTTAAATGATCTGTATCAGAAGCTTATCAAAACTCAGGCTCATCTAAACTTGTCTAAACTTCAGATACCTACTGTTGGTTTATTGTCCGATTTTGTCTCCCGCACACGTTAGAAGTGTTTTGAGCGGCTCATTAGTCAAAAATCACAGCCTGTTTTTAGTTGCTCAGCTTGCAAAACAACATAAAAGGCCGAGCACAATAGCCTGTTGAACTACTGAAGTGATTTTCACCCTTTAAAACAACCTTCACAGTGAACGAGAGACTGTACTGACTGCTGCAGATTCCAGTCATTCCGTAATTTTTTCTGGCAACTAATTAAAATGACTTTAAACCACAGGGATGGTGTGATTTCAGTGTCTGTCTGCGTACCTTGATAACGCTAATGAGCTCATGCCTACTTCAGATCAATATTTTCTTGGGCTTTTCCTTTACAATTCTGATTCTCCAACTCCTGTTAAGGACTCGAAAGGGGCAATCTGGGGATTAGTCAGAAAAAGGATCACAAACACAGATACTTTAAAGAAATAGTTTTTGACAAGAGAAACAGGTTTTTTTTTTAAACTGGAAGAGAGATTTTTTAAATGTGTTTGTGCTATACTAGACAGAAGCTATGTGCATGCTTACTGACACTTTCTGCACTAGAACCATATTGGTGGGATTCTAAACTTCCAGACTCATCCCCCATTCAGTTGGAAATAACACAAGATGAAAATAATAGGCCGGCGGCATTTACTGACAGCAATCACACAGGAAATTGGCAGAGAGAGAATGAGGGGAAAACATGCAGCAACGGTCCTAAGGCAGTGGTCACCAACAAGGGGTCCATGAGCACCAGGCTGCCCCCAAAGACCATAGGAGTTGCCCACAGAACTGTTCAAAAAGTAGATAAATCATCACATAATTAAAAGTAAGTTGTCTGTATCAAACTGCTAGCTCTTTGTATTACTCAGTACCCATTAAGTAGTTCTCAGCTGCAAAAAGGTTGACGACCCCTGTCCTAAGGTCTTGAATGCATAGCCCTTATACTGAAAATATTTTTAGAGACTCTTTAGCTGCTCATCTTTCATCTTTAGAAAATGTTAGGTCGTTGATTCTGATGTTATGACCTACTGGTGTGGATTGGAATCACAGTTTTTTGTTGGAATTTCACAGGACGTACAGACACCTTTTTTAACAAGAGGGGAAAAAAAAAAGTTTTAAAACATAATTTTTCAAAAGTTTTCTAGAGAGAAGATGCATTGCTATTTTCAGAAATACTTGCATTTGCCTGAACAGGATTTACAGAAGATAGTCCAGTCAGGGTTAAATTTTTTTCACCCAAATTTTGTGTCTCTCTCTGATTGGACAGACTCTTAAAGAAACAAGCCTTTAGTTTTGTTCTTTTAGTTCAAATTAATTAACCCCTTGTAGCCCATATGGTCACAGATTCACCTCAAACTGCTTCAGGTCTCACCAGTGCTGGTTCAGGTATATTCAACTCATACCAAAAAATGTTTTGGAAATATTTTGCTGCCATCTAGCAGTCAAGGTTATGTCAAATGTTGCCCGGTTTTGCATACTTAATACCAAAAGCTATATCTGGTGTATCTAATATACCTAAATTAGAAATTTCTACTTAATGTTGCATGTCCTTCAAAGAAAAACAAAAAACCCAATAATTTAGAATTTTAAATTCAAATTTTACACTTGGCACCCCATAAAAGTAAGGGATTAATTTCATTTTTAATCATCATGTTGTCACATAAATAATTGACATAAAGTGTTAATTTTCAAGTGTATTTAATTATTTACTAGCAACATTTGAGGTCATACAGTACCATGGAACACTGACATGTTTGATACTTGACTCCCTGCATCATAACAGATGACTTAGAGATTACTTTAAAAACACAGAGGAATGTGCAACTTTATTTATTTTGGAGGATTTTACTCAGAATGAGCAGAGAAACAGTCTGGGTTTTCTTCTTGTGACCACCGCCGCCCTCCTGCCTCTGGCTCCATCTGAATTTTAGGTAATTTTATGGTGGTGACAGTGTGTGACGGGCGCCGTTAAACTGTCATATCTGTGTACAGAGGAAGTCGGTGGCGAAGAGGTGATGCTCAGATAAGACTTCCTCTCCTCTTTGTGAACCTTTTATCATCCACTTCTATATCTGGGCCCTCATGAGGGGCCTCAGGGGACCTATGTTCACGCTGGGATGATTTAGAGGCCTAAAGGACTTTTAGGGGTTGCAAGAAAAGTTAGCGCTATGTGGTGAGGTCATGGAGTGAGTTCGGCTCTTTGGAGCCACTGAAAATTTAGGCAAATTACACAAATTGGTTTTTTGATGCATTTTTGCAGACTTTTCATCAACTTATCTTTGGTGTGAGTCTCTCAAATAAACTTGGTGTAGCTAAGGTTTTCCATCTAGAGAAAATTTAGGGAGCCCTGAGGGGGAATCTTTAGGGAATCTAAATATACACATCCTAAGAACTGTCCTAATAAACAATATTCAACATGTGGTGGGTTTAGGGTACATTTACATAGTTTGTCCTCAGACAAAATCTTCTGTAGCGTGACTACACAGTGATTTATAATCTTAGCTCCCTTTGAGTCTGCAAGCTTTTATCTAAAGTTAGCCCCTGCCAGAGTAATCACCGCTGTAAAAATGTAAAAGACAATGAAATAGTGTCCACTTGAACCCTACCATAATAATTTAGATTTCATTTATTGCTTTATTCATAGTAAATAGTTTCTCTGACTAGATTCACAAAAAAATGTTGGGTGTTTAAAGGGTGTTTCTCATCAAAGGTCATTCGTCTGGGATTTCTGTGATTAGCTCTTACATGGAAAACTGGTCTCTGTTCTAAAGTGAAAAGGCTTGGCTGCTGCAGTCCGCAGAGGTTTGAAGACATTCGGTTGTGCACAGCACTTTTAAGGTCTCACCACAGCATTTTGATCAGGTGGTGATCTAGATTTTGACTAGGTCAACACCATGATTCTTTTCTGTTTTAGCCATTCTTTCATAGATTTGCTGCTGTGTTAGGGATATTTGTCCTTTTTATGACCTAATTTGGTCCAAACTTCACATGTTGGACAATTGGCATCACGTTTGACTCTAAAATACTGTAGTATACAGAGGAGTTAATGATCAACTCTGTAAGTGCAAGCTGACTGGGCTCTGTGGTTGCAAAACAGGCCACAAATCATCATTCCTCCACCACCGTACTTGACATCCGGCATGAGGTGTTTGTGCTGATATGCTGTGTTTAGTTTTCTTAAACATTGTGTTACTGCTTGAACATCTCTGCTTTGGTCTCATCTGTCCAAAAGGCATTCTTCACAAAGTCTATACTTCATTTAGATTCAGCTTTGCTAACCTGCAAAGTGAGGTTTTCTCTTGCTGTTATATTGTGTTTAGAGTTAAGAGATTTTTTTCAGTCTTCAGTCTTTCTAAGAAAGCCATACCTGGTCAGTTTTTGTCTGATTGACCTGTCAGAAACTTGCTCCGACCTAGGTCTGTATTTGCTGGGAATTCCACTCCTGTGAAAATTAGCAGCTGTTTTAAATGTCTTTCACTTATGAATAATTTTCTCCACAGATTAGTGGATTTCAGATGGTTCTGAAAGGGCCTCATAATCCTTCCTGGGTTGACTGGGAGCACTTTGCTTCTCTATAGTCATGGTGTCTTTCTGTGTTGGCATTGTGTTCACACACACCTTTATGTTTCACAGCAGCAAACTGCCAAAAAGCCTACTTTAGAAATACTCATACTGATAATGATCAGTTAATCAATGCATCTAATCAGCATCACTAGGATGACATTTCCCCCCTTAAGCCCTGTGGAATCAGTGAGAGTAGAGCTGTTTTCATGTCTGTTCTGACAATGCTGGAAACTTTTTCAAATGGACATTAATTAATAAGATGATCAGAAAAGATGGTTGAACATGAACATTAAGTCAGTACTGAAGTTATTTTAGATACTGGTAGGTTCAGAAATGACACTGAAAACTGAGCCTCGTATTTGCCTGTTTTCGTGTCTGTAATTGTTTGGTTGACCTGTCTCTGCAACCTTGAAGCCGTCTCTCACAAATGGACCGTCCAAATTGCCCTGGCTGTCTCACCATCAAAGCAGCTGCTTGTGGGGGAAAAAAAAAGAAAAAAAAGAAACTACACAAACAACAAACAAAAGATCCTTTTCTCGGCTTCATCTGGCCAGGTCACGAACGACACGGACAGCCTGTTTGTCCTTCATCCTGGGAGGCCCGTTGATTCAACATTAAGATTAGACAGACGCTGTATCCGAACATCAGACGGAACATCTAGGAAGGAGATCAGAACTGAATGAGTCCCTCCAACGAACGCAGAACCACTGATCCACAGCGTCACTCCGTATCTCAGCGCTGCGATGTGAAATCAAAGGGCAAGCTGATTTGGAACATATGGATCGGTGTCTGTATGTCATGGAAAGAAGAAGAGGGAACACAACAGCAAACTGGAAACTATGAAAAACTGTAATAGTTGCTCCAGACCTTTGATGATAAGTGAATGAGATTACTGGTGTTTAAATGTGACGTTATGTTTTCATTCTGAAGTTTCACTGCTTACCATCAGACTGGCTTTTACCAGACAGATTTATTTCCTCAGAAATAAATCAGAGGGCAGACTCTAACATAGATCTGAGGTTTCACAACAATTTCTGAGCCACTTAGAGGGGGAAATATTTTAACAACCATTTTTCCTATTAACTGAAACATTTTCCTACTCATCATGTTAATCTGTTCATTTTTGCACCACAACCAGGATACAGCAACATCATGCATGCAACAGATTTTTAAATCTGCCGACTTTGCCCTCAACAATCCTTCACATTATTCTTTTATATCTAAGGCAAGTTTCCTATGAGAGCAATTACCCCAAAGCTTATACACTTTTACCAAAATTTTGGGAGCGTTATAAAGGTCATTGTCTTCCACTTATACAAGGTTCTTGGCGGTAACCTGTCCAGGAGGGAAACCAAAATGTCCAGCCCTACCTCAAGTTCCACCTGGATGGTGGGACCCCTCATGGAGGCAGAGACCAGCCACCCTACAGAGGAAGCTCATTTCAGCTGCTTATTTCCAGGATCTTGTTCTTTCAGTCAACAAGATCCTGGAAATCTAAGGACCATAGTTGAGGGTTGAAACATTGATAAACAAGACTGAAGCAAAGCCCTCAGATGAACAATCCATCCATCTACTGCTTCACCTCACCTTCTCTCAGGAACCACACAGCAGGAATCTGGAGCACCCTTACCTGAGGCGGAGACTAAGCCATGACCCCAAGGTCTTATTCAATCTTTTTACTGTTCGTAACCATGGTCTCAGACTCGGAGGAGCTGACCGTCATCTTGACCACCTTATACTGTGAACTGCTCCAACACACCCTGAAGGTCATGGCCTAAAAACACTGATAAAACCGTATCATCTGCATAGAGCAAGGATGAGACCCTGAGGTTCGCAAACCAGATAATCTTGTCTCCATGAAACAGTTTCAGATTTTTTTGTCTCTATTTTCCCATATTATTTATGTTTAATTCCTCTTACCTGTTATGATGCAGCTTTATGGTATATTTTGTTTGGGATTTGTAGGAAAAATGTAATTTAACACAAATCTATTACTATTTCTGTTTATATAGTGTGTTTTAGTATTAAATCCGCTCCCACAGACATCAAAAACCCAAGACAAAGCATAATGATGTTTTTTTGAAAAGTCAAAGGCTTAGCTGATCATTTGATGATCCAGAACTCAACCTGGGTTCTCTTGTAATAAGAACTGACGGTCTATCTCACTCTGTGCTGGATTCTAAAGGCTCAGGATAAAAAAAAAAACCAAAACAAGAAAAACAAAAACATTTCCTACTTGTGAAAGTGAATGACTGTTTCTGGCTGTACCTCAGCAGCGTTCCTGTGGTTTGGGCCGGTGCTGTCGAAGGCTCCGAAGTGGAGGAGATTCCAGCAGCCATGTGAGATTCCAGAAGTTTCACACTTTCCCACAAAGCATCCGGAAATGGTCCAGAGTCTGACTGCTGCGGGTCTCTCATAAAACAGTTGTGTCTTACAGATTTCTGGCTGGTGTTAGTTTTTTAACTCCTGCATTGTCTGTCCTCAGCAAGGGTTAGGGTTAATTGCTTTTTCTGAGAAAAAAAGATTTTAAAAAACACAAGAAGATTATCTTTTTATTTTCCTTTATTGAGTGTGTACTCGTGTATGCACCGATGCATGACTGACGGAAGACTTGGGGTAAACAATGACATCGCAGCCTACTTTGTACAAGCCAACTTCTGGTTAAGTGGCATTTTTAAATTGCTAGGAAAACATTGTCCTGTCTTTGTCATCAATACCAATCAATAAGACTTATCGGTTTTAATGATCTTTATAGTAAAATATGGTTGAGTAAACTGGAAGCTCAACTCATAACTCAGAAATACCTGCAGGCTCATAGCAGTTGGTTACAATGAAAGGCAAAAATCTACATTATCAACAAGAAAACCATCCACCTATTCACTTTTAGCATTTTAAAAATGTATATTTAAAATATATTTCAATGGAACAAACGAATGGCATTGTAGTTTTTTGGTGATTTGCCCGTTACTTGGTTTCTCTCAAACATACAACACACAGCACCATGATTTTATTTTGTAGTTTTTTCTTTAATTTCAGCAAAAACTGATAAATGCCAAAAAAATACAGACACCTGCAGCAGAAACATGTAAATACATTTAGTGCATGTCTGGTTATAAAGCTGAACTCTGACATTTCACTATAACACATTCAAACATGACCAAACTCACAAGGGAATATTTCATACGTCTCCATCACCAACTCTTCTAGGACTAACCTTTAGAATAACAGAAGCTGCCACAGTTAATGCCCTGTTGCATCAAATATTCAATTAGCTTTTATTCCATAATCAGAATGTGCAAATGTTAGAAAAACGCTGTTTTAAAATACTGTGCATACATCTTCAGAACGTGTGCATGTTCCAGCAGGTCCACATGTCATTGCTTCTGAACACTACGAAGAAAACAGGTGCAGGATTTGGTTCACGTTGGTTAAAAAACAAACAGAAAACACAACAGTAACTGAGGGTAAAGCAGAACAAAGACCAGAAGGATCCGAGTGCACGAGCAGTCCACGAGGTGCTGTGCAGACTGAACCTCGAGACGTCATCGTGCTGGACCCGGATGAGGCACAAACTGGACACAAAGCTTCAGTCCAATAAAACAAAGACTATGGTCTATATCATGCTGACAAAAATACAGCTCAGGCCACATTCCATCTTTAGTTTCAGGAATAAAAAAATACTTGCTGTGTTAAAGACTCTGGAGATCGATCTGTTTGTAAGAATATATACACATAAATTTCTTTTTTTTTTTTAAATTTCAACTGAAACATCCGAGCAGCTCAGAACAATTGACTGAATCATCACAAACGGATCAAAACTTACATTCAGTTCATGCTGAGGACGGGGAGGGCGGAGCCACCAGAAATACTGGAATCTTTACAGATGACCTGAACTGGGAGAAATGTTTCTCCAGTCCTTACCCTGGGTGACCTGCAGGGTCACAATGCAAACATCCTGAAGGGGGTGCAGTGCCTGGGCTCTGGTTGCATTGATCATAATCTGTAACAGTCGATGCCATTGGTTCTGAGGCTTGGTGGAGTTGAACCAGCAACTTGATATTAATCTAAATTGGTGGGAGGGCTGCTTGTTCAGCCAGACGTTGTTGTCATGGCAACAAAATTCAGCTTCGAGGACAATAGGATGAGTGTTTCAGTGTATTATTGACGTTCCTGTGGAAGAAAGGGGTTTGGAGGCTGTCCTACTGAATGTCTGACCACGCTGCGTCACATTGAACATATTTACAGAGTTGCAGACAAACCATCAACGAAAACACTGTGAACAAGGTTCCCCCACAGTCCTTACAGTCTTAATTTGGCCTTGATGAGTATGTGCTTAAACTTTATTCCATATCCCAATTTCAGGAAACGTTTTTCTCAGACAAATCTTATTGTTTAGGGTTGAAGAATTTAAATTTTAGATCATAAATTCGTTTCTTTAGTATGTTGTTACAGTGCACTTGTTACCTAAACACCACTGAAGAAATCAACTATACAGACATGGGCAAATTTGGTAGTTAATCCAGAGATGAGCAGCTATTTGTTTAAATTCTGAGTTTGATTAAGTGGCTGTCTTTTTTCTTCTTCTTCTTCTTTTTTTTTACATGCAGCTAACAAGACCGCCACAAGCTAACAGTAAAGAACAAAGTTGCTTGAAAACCATCATGATGCTTTTTTCATGATCCAACACCTTACAGAACTAAAATGTCATGCATTTAGGAAGGATTTGTTGTATGAGCAAAAAGCATAAATAGCTGTTAATCTGATCATAACATGATCTTTGTTTAAAATGCCTGTCTCTGTTATTTTCTATGTTAAAAATTGACCAAAAATCAGCAGAAATGCCTGGAATATATGAAATACTGTAATGAAAAGGATTTCCGTAGGATCAACTGATCTGTTACCTTCTGAACTGGATTCCCATCATTAGTAGGCTGGAGAAAACACAGTTGAAAGAAACACTAAGATTTACTTTATTTTCTGAAACAGTTTCTGACTAATAAGAATTATTCAGATTTATTCAGAATTAGCACCAATGGATCATGGTTGGTTTCTGATTTCTGTATTAACACAACCTTTGCTGTCAACATGTGGGAAATCCTCAAGATGTTTCTTTGTATGTTTCCATTCTTTCCTACTCTTAGGGGTATTTGTAATTTCACAATTTTCAGCTGTTTGCTAAATCCATCATTTGTGAACTGCAGCTCTACATGCTGACCTTACTTATATTTTGCCTCTAATTGCTGGAATGTTTTTGGACAAAGGTCTGTGAGGAACCTTAGATAGAGGGGTTAAATGATCGAATCTGAGCTGATTTTGATGGAGTGATTACAGTGAGGGTCTGACCTTTAGATTTAATACAATAAACCATAAACTTGTTGAAGGTTTTGTTGCAGGTTTCAGGTTTGACATGACACTAAAGGAGAGGATGCGAGTCCTTGCTGGATGCAGAAGGTCTTCCTTAGATCTGTTGGTATTATGAGGTAAAAACATATATGACTCAGTCATTTGCAGTGGCTTTAATGTCCATGTAACATGCATTTTCCAACAACGTGCTTCCTCTCTACAGTGTGCTGCTGAGAATCTCTGAGACCTGCGCATTTGTTTGGTCATCTGAGTCCACTTCCTGGGCAGTGGCTCCCTCTGGCTCCTCCCCCTCCTCTCCAGACTCTGCCTGTGCTACAACCACCGATACTCCTGCAGCTGTTACAGTCTCCTCTTCTCGGCTCGGTGACGCATCCTTGCAGGGCTCCACAAAGATCCTGCGAACATGGGGCCGCGGCTCCCGATGCCGGGCTTTGCGGCTCTCCAGGACACAGGAGGCGTGGCTTACATAGGTGTGGCCCTGTGGTGAGGGTGGGTCCCCCAGTGGAGTTAAGTCGGCATCCAGTTGCCTGGTGTAAACGCCCTCAGATAAAGACCCGGTGAGACTCTCCCCACTGTGGCCCCGGAGCCAGCGTTGGGGCCCGCTGAAATATTGCCCTCGGTGACTCCTAGAGAGCAATTTGCGTTTGGCTGGTGGATTGGCAAGGCCCCTCAGAGGGGCTGGGCCCTCTTTAGTAAGCGAGAGGCCCTCGAAAGTCTTGGTGGTGTCTGACAGAGCTGGGGACAGGGGGAAAGACAGCGGGAGATCTTTGTAGAACCTGGGTGACAAGGGAAGGGAGGGAGATGTAGGCAGGGTCCTGGAGCGAGGTGGTGGGTGTGGTGAGGTGGGGAGGGGGAGATCTGTAGATGGAGAAGTGGAGGTGGTTAGGAGAGGGTCCTTCCTGGGAGTGGACACAGGGAGGTCTGTCGGTGGGCAAATGCTGTACCTGAGAAAGAGAAAAATCAGATTAAAGGTGGGAGGAATCAGACTACAGAGGATTGGCAGTGCCCCGTTTCTGAGGGAAGTAGAGCCAGTATGTTTTGTTTCTTTTTCCTTCTGGGTCCTCTTGGGCATCACTGATCTTTTGACATGATAATGTGGTCTGTTATAAATACTATTATTTAACAGGGCTTATTTCTCTGAAATGAATGTCAAAAATGAAGCAGAGGATTTTAGTGTATGAATTACATTCAGCCTTTCTGAAGTGTTTTACATTACCTGAGTTCATGGATCTGCAAGACGTCAGGGGCGCTTCCACCCAGTGAGTGCATGACCTGCTGGGACAGATCTGAGGCTGGGGAGCAGAGCAGATCCAGTTCGCGTGGACTCAGGGCATCACTGGAGTCATAGTCACTGTCAGTGGGCAGGAACACCTCAGAAGAGCCGTCCTCGTCAGAGCCGAGCAGAGAGTCTGTCAGACAGAGGTCAGGGTAAAGCTCTGTAGGTGCTTTGAGTCTGCTTTTTAGATGAAAACCTTTGAACGCACCACTGATGGGCTTTCTCTGCCGGAGCTCCGGTGATGGAGAAGGTGTAGGCATGTAGTCCATTGTGGAGGAGGTGGAGTCGGTCTTCTGCTGTCCAGAATCACTCTCTGGAGCATTGGCGTCCACCAGACAGGTGATAAGTACGCCGCCGCGAGGTTGCTTGTAGCGTGCATACTGTAGGGCGTCTGTTATCCAGCGGAGGTCACGTCGCATCTCATCTAGTTGCTGCAGAGTGAAAAAAGACAAGTAAATTGGATACTGGATTTAATATAGCACATATAGCACATATAGCACATATACCCTGGATTTAATATAGCACACACCAAATGTATTACCCAGTAACTTAATGGGAAAAAGAGGGATTAACTGTGACTTTGTAATACTTTGGTATTAAGAGGAGTTTATAATAAGCTCAATGGAAGCAAGGTGCCCAAGTCCACCATTGAAGTTTGATTTGCCTAAGCCTAAACACAGATTTGGTAACCTAGAAGGTGCCCCTGAAAAGATTTATAAGGTGAGGTCTTCTGAGATTTGAGAAGTCAATCCAAGGTTTCTTGTATTTGGTTGATGCCCTTTCTTGGACCATACTGTCTTTAGACAGTCAATTTTTTGGTTTGTGTCTCCATTTCCTTCCACTGACACATCTGAAAAATAGTTTCTGAGTATGTTTGAGTCTAAATTGTTCCTCACGGCCAGAAGAACTGAGTTTCCAATACAGATCCATGATTTCCCAGCGATGCCTTAAGCAATTGTTAATCATGATGGTATTTTTATTACTATTTGTCAAAAACTCTAGATTAAGGATATTTGCCAATAGTTGGACTTGGTTCTGCTGTCCACAACAGCTTTTATGAGGTACTTCTAATGATGTCCTTGGCTTGATTTCTGCTGAAAGCGTTTCTTCTGTGTTTCATGACTGTGGTCCCCAAAAAAAGTGATGGAAAAGAACTAAAATGTACCAGGAGTCATAGGACTCCCATAGAAGAGGCTGGATGTTTAAGGAGAACACACAACTCCTCCATACACATTGAATCAAATAATTCAATGTGTATGGAGGAGTTGTTAGTTGTTTAGTTGTAGTGTCATGTTAAAAATCTGTGACTATTCTCCAAATTTCCCTCAGTCTAATCACGTTGTTTTGGTTAGCCTCAGTAGGAAATTTGGAGAACCCAACCAAGACAATGTGGTTCTGGAACAGCTGCTGATTGAAAGATCAGATTTTGGATGGATCGTTTAGGTTGTAGTGTCTTGTGATACTTTTTAAACTCTTGTAAAAGTTTTAAAGCTCTTTTTTTGGGTTTTTTTTCCATCTTATTTTTAATGTGTGTTCAAAAGGATTTTTGTAACTTTTTTCTAAGTCAGTTCTTGCTTTTAAAATGTTTTTTTGAATGTTGTATTTTTTTACTGCCATTCATTCTATATCCTTTGAATAATTATTTTTAGATAATTTATTTACCTCTTTGTTTATGTATTCTGTAATTCCTTGTTTTGATTTCAGTGTATAGCTGATTTTTCTGACTCTGTTGATCGGACCTCTTAGCACTGGAGCTCCAGCATGAGCACTGTTTGATCATCTTGGCTCTCTGTTTTGCTGAACAGCAGACAGGCTGCAGTATGATAACAACAAACAAGAGATTTCCTGGAGATTCACCACAGATGAAAAAGTTTTTTGAAGCTTGGGAAGAAAACTGAGCCGTGGAAGTCTTTAAGTTTCCATCTGCAGCAGATTAAACTGACAGCAGCTTCATGATCTAAAGTGCAGATCTGCTGAGGTTTCAATTGTCGCTCTACAGCCTCAGCAGCTCTCACAGACTTTTCTGTTTCTGTCAGTGCAGTGAGGATTTTTAACATTACTCATTAATGTAGAAAGGAAATAAGAAAATGAACCACTGCAGCTACAGCCTGAAAATCTAACACAGAACTGTTAAGAGTCATGGATTTGATGATGCAATAATTTAAGAAAGAAGAATCTGCTGAGTAATGTAAGAGGGAGTGGTTTCTATGGAAATTCCATCCTTTTCAGCACAGGTGTGGGGAGATGGGCCCATAGTATCACTCTTCACCAAATAGGAATACAGAAACAGTGATAAGAATTTTAGATTCCAAAATTCACTTTTTGAAAAACATGTCCTGCTGGAAAAGAAAATCACTGGGTGAAAGTTGACAA
The DNA here is from genome assembly GCA_014839685.1 of Anableps anableps. NCBI lineage: Eukaryota > Metazoa > Chordata > Actinopteri > Cyprinodontiformes > Anablepidae > Anableps > Anableps anableps. The sequence goes on from CM026084.1 coordinate 10,599,866, forward strand.
AAATGTTCATGCTTTATGTATACATTTTACATGTGGAAGAGATGAAGCTGTGGCCTTCAAACACATTTGAATCGAAAAGCTGAAGAATATTTCACAGGATCAGATTCTGAGCTGAACTGTTTTTTTTTTTTTTCTTTTTTTCTTTTTTTTTTGCAGTACTCCTGCTCACATCGGTCTCTCATTTACATACTTACTTCATCTCCACTTTTATGGCGAGACCATGATGCCACAGAGATGTCGAAAATCTAAACTTTGACTTTGGAAATTTGGTTGATTTGAATGCAGGATTCTATGTATTTATTATTCCTATTTATGACTGGGAAGCAAAACTCTAATTCTGATGAAAATAGAGGTACATGTAATTATTTTGTCTTGTTGACATAAATCATCCTGCAGCGTGGTCCAGGATCTGCTCAGGGATCTGCTTTGCAGGAAGGAGCCTCTCTGATGACTTTTCTGCCTTCCTCTTGTGTTTCTGAAGCTTTGCTGCTTTTCATTTGTTCTCCTGAAGGTGATTAATTATGACTTTTTAAAAATCTGACACCTAATTAATTAATCTGATCTTCTCAGGAAAAGGTAAAACCCTGTGTGCTGATACATTTGTTATCTCTTGCCACAGTTAGGAGCATCCAAACAGTTTTCAGTTTGATTCGTTGAAGCTGAACTCTGACAATACAGAACAGCTTTCTCTGTGCTGTGATTTGTGTTATTTATCCCAGTTTCTCTGTGGTCATAGACCAAATTTTTCCGAGTCTTACAAAAAGCAGACAGATGGTGTCACTCGCTCGGTGTTTGGAGTGCACTGCTGAGGTTTCGTGGTCGGCCTCCATTAGTGGCGGCAGCTCCTCGGTAAGAATTTTCAAATGAGGAGAAGAAAAACTCACTGTTTAACAGATTCAATTTTACAGCATAAACACTTTGATATTTCAAAAATACTTCTGATTTTAGAGTCAAAACTTTTTCTCATGCTTCCTGTTGTTTCTTCTGCAGACAAAAGCCTGAAAAAATATTTTATGAATAAAGGATTCCGGCCACAGAGACGTTTCCAAGCTTCCTGGCTTCCTGGTGGAACTCTGCTGCATGGATTTGCAGAGACCTGAGCAGACATTATCAAGTCCACTGCAGATCCCTCAACTTCTCTGTGGTTGCAATTCCAATTGATGCACAAACTGCTTTCCAGGAAAATTTCTCACATCTTTTAGTAATTACAGCTGTCCAGGTTGATTAGGATGACATGCTTTCAAGAACTTTAACCAAACTGAAGCTACAGATTCTCACCACAGAGAGTTATAGCCTGAAAAGCTTAGAAGAAAGTGTGAGAGCTGCTGAAATAAAGGAGTTTGTTTCCTCACCTGGATGTAGTCCAGGATCAGCTGGTGTCGGGATCTGGCGGTCGTCACCTCACTATCCGTGATAGCCTCCCGCAGTGCTTGCTGGGTAATGAGGGCGTCCAGGTCTAGCACGGAGGACAGGCGGCAGTAGAGACTGATGAACTTTTCTTTGTAGGTGCAGAAGTGAACTGAGATTGGAACAGAGGCAGGAACACAGAGATGAGCTCAGCTGATCTGGATTGGACTGAAAACAAACATTTTTCTTTTTAAAATCCAGAAACTTTCCAGACACAAAATCCAATTTTTATGGAAAAAGTTTTTGCAATGTTTTTGTCAGGCTTTAAATAAGAGAACTGCAAAAACCACGAAAAACCCATTGACTGGAAATAAAGCAGGGAACAGCAATTCCAGGGATTTTTCCTAATTACGTCAATGCCAACCTCCATCTTCCCCCCCAAAAAACAACTGTTTTTTGGGTGGAAGTAAATGCTGAGATATTCACAACAAAAAGCTCCAATCATAAAATCCTCATTGATCTTAAACAAACAAGTTAAAACTGACCTCATATTTTACATAAAAACTTAGATCACTTTTCAAAAAAATTTTTTAGGAAAAAAACTTAACTGAAAGATAATGTGTGGATGAGCTGAAATGCTTATAAACTGCAGATTTTCCTGTGGAAAAAAAATATTCAATAACTATTTCAAGGATTAAAGAAATAACCAACCACCAATCAGATCCTTGTTCTGAACTAATTAATTTGAACAGCTTGCAGTCAAACCTGTTCTATGAATATGATCACCAGATTAAACTGGTCAATAACAGATAAACTGAGAGGCAGCCAGAGCTCATCCTGCAGACGGCTATGTCCTTCATGGATGAAACAGTTTTCTGCGGCGACGGAGCTGCTCCACAGGTCGAGGACAGACCGAGCTGTGTTTTTAGCAGCAGACGCACTAAATCAGCTTGCAGGCTCCAGCAGGATGGCCTCTCTGCTGACCCCCAACACACACATGTACATGGTAATAACACCCACACGCACTGCACAATATGCTCTCTCTCTACATGCAGAGCTGCACACACACAGAGCCACAGTTTCAGACTCAGCCTCTAACTTCTATCCTTGCCTTATTAGATCCTGTGATTTTCACTTAGTTCTTCCTGTTTGTTTCATGAAAAAAATGACTTATTTTTCAGTTTTCTTTGACTTTTATTTAAGGTCAGAAAGGTTTAAAGCCTCTGTTTCATCTGATTTATTGTCCAGTCATTCTGACATATGCTGCAAATCATTCCAAAAATGTTGGGACAGTCCTACTGAAGCAAAGATGTTCAAAGAATATCATGTTTGACAACAAGAGTGTAAAAAAAAAATATTCATAAAAATATTGGAAAGGATTTTCCTATTTCTCCTCTGAATAGATATCATCACACCATCAAAGAAGTCTGGAGGAATTTCAAAGAGCAGTCTAAGCAGGGTGATGTTCGATGCACTGATGAAGGAATGGAATGGGGTTGTATCATGGTATGGGGTTGTATCAGTGCCCTGGCAAAGCTCATTTCCACCTCTGTGATAGCAACAGTGATTCAAAAAAGTCCCGCAGAGATTTTAGAGCAACATCTGCTGCCTTTCTATTCAGGCATATACTCTCATATTTCATCAAGACAATGGAAAATTCACATTCCAAACACATTCCCAAGGCATGGCTGTGGAGAACAGATTACTGCTTTGGCACTGGCCTGCATGTAGTCCCAATGCTCAGAAGGCAGGAATAGGAAACACAAATGGAAAAATTACAAAATAAAACAACTGTTTATGGAAGGTGCTGTGGCCTTAAATAAAATTTTTAAATGGATACTAACATATTAATAAAACTAATGAGACGAGACAGGAAATATCTTTTTGTCAGTGTCTGATATAGATAAATGTAAAAAGAAATAGGATCATAATTTTCCTGTTGCTTAGTTCCTTTTATGAATGTGAGGTTTTAGTTCTTCTAAATAATTGTTTTGGGAAGCTAGTGAGTAGCAAAGTTCACTTTTTGCACACTGAAACTCAGTGGATCTCTCTTTGGATCAGAAGCAGCTTCCCTCTCAACAAGGAGCCTGTTTAGACGTTTCCTGATCTCCCAATTCTCTCAATCTGACCAGCCTGACTTCGTGAGACATCGGATTCTACATGTTGCAGAGATGTGGTTGTAAGACACAATGTGTAGTTACCAAGCTCAAACATCTGCAGGGGGAGGTGCAGGAACCCTGACAGAGGGGCGTAGGGGTTGGACTGTCCGGGGGCGGAGCAAACATCGTCAGCAGGGGGCAGCAGCAACAGGAAGGACACACCATGGCCAATCTCCACCACCTCCTGACTGTAGAGACGGAAGTGACGGGCCTGCATGTGTAAACACACGGAAACACTCAGCATCGGTTAAATCTGGATATAATAGAAACCACAAATGTGAAGGAACATCTATGAGGACAAGTAGACCATTCATCCATCCATCCATCCATCTGGATGCATGGTGATTTCTGTTATTACTTTAGACTTTACGATTGATGACTTTATGGCGAGGCTATGATGACTTTATTTATATACTGGATTTACGGTTTATAATTTTGCATTTTTATAAAAAAAACAAACAAAAAAACCCCCCCCCAAAAAAAAAACAAAAAAAACAAAAAAAAAAACAACAAAACAAAACAAAAAAACAAATAAAAAACATGGCAAAACAAACTTCAAAAACACCAGAGGAATGTTGTAAAACTAAAGTTTTTTTTAAGGAAACTTGCAGGATAATATCTTGTTTTTAATTATTTTTAACATTTTCTGTTTTATTTTCTAGAATTTTTTTCTTTGTTTTTTTCCCCTCTTTTTATTTTTTGTGGACTTCTCTTGATCTAAATTTTGACTTCGACTGGGAACTTTGTTTGTTAGCTACAATAAACAATTAATCCATTTACAGGTTCATGAATAGTTTTAGTTTGTGATCTCTCAGTCATGCATTTATTTGTTTAGACCTATTTTTCCAAAATTTTCTTTGACTGTCCAACTTTTTTAATGTTTTTGTTTCTCTATTCCTTCTGTATTTTAGAAAGTGTTAATCTCTGCAGATGGAATGTACAGATGTCATGCCTAGGGGGAGCTGCTGCTGTGTAAAATTATATGGCTGAAGAACCTGAAGCTGAGGTGCAAGTTAGCATACCTGGTGGAGAGGGACATTGATGTGCTTCAGCAGTGACTTAATGGCTGTCTGCAACTCGTAGTACAGTAGAGGGGCATTGCTTTCTGCCTGGGGCTCCACCTCTTCGCTGTCCTCCTCGCTGCATCGTTTTTCTCCTGCAGCTGCTAACATTTGGATCCAGTCCCACTCCTCCCTGAAGGAGCACAGCGTCAGGTTATCTTCAGTTCTTGTCTGCAGTTGCATTGTGGGAAATTCTGTCTTGTATCTTTGCCTCTGATTGCCAAATTAAAATAATTTACCTTCTTTGACAAAACATCAACATCTATATCATGGAGTGTAACCATGGCAACCTGGTTAAAAGGAGCCAGAAAGGATTTTTATATCTAAATTTTAATTGCCTGCTCGTGCAGCTCACTCTGACAACACAAAAATGACACAAACCCTGAGTTTTTGTGTCTGTGTGAGAAAGAACCTGGACACGTTCGCGTTGTCCCTGATCCGGGTGTGGCACAGCATGTTGGGGGTCCGCTGGGACACCAACACTTTGATCTGGTCCACGGAGCTGCTGAGCTTTAGGTAACCCAGATAGAGGCCGGGGGCAAGGCGATGGGTACTACGCCGCTGGTACGCCAGGATATCCTGCGGGGCCAGGAAGAAGCAAAAGAAAAAATCTTTAACACCAGATAGATGGATGGAGCGGTTCATAGGATGATCAGGGTCTCAAAGGTTTTTCAGGTCAGGAACACATTTTTTAGAAGCCCTTTATATCATAAATAAACTAATCCTGAAAACACACACATTGATTCACCTTGTAGTTTCTTTTCTGTGTTTAACTCTCTGGAAAATGTCTTAAAGAAACTAAAAACCATTTTATTTACTTTTGTTAGCATAAAGTAGTGAAAGCCAGTGTCCTGCATGATGTGGCCCATGACTGAATGCACCTCAGTGGGCAGTTAGCAGGCTTCTGCAGAACTGATTACAGACTGATGCTACTAGATTATTTGACTAAGGTGAATTAGAGTGGACTACATCTAAATTATGTAAGACGCTGGACTGGACTTGCCAGTGTCTGGTGGATGTAATGACTGTTAAGGATGCTGTACATTCTGAAGAAGTTGCTGAGGATTGTTCACCTGAATTAGCCTCAGGTAAAAACAAAGCAAAATATGAAATACTTAGAAGCTAAACAAAAACCTGATTAAGTGAGGGAGAATTATTTCTGTGCTTATTACTCAGATTATTGTAATTAGGTGCATACGTCAATGGATTCAGTGTTGACTCTAATGTCATTTCTGCATATGCCATGTTATTTTATAGTTTTCACACAAAGTATAAAATTGCCTTTTTTTTCATGCCAAAAACACCAAACACTGAGTGAGATCATCTCAAGTCATGCATTCTGAACTGGTCTTCCTTACCTGCATGGTGATGATGAGGATGTCCAGTGCGTACGGCTCCTCAGGCGTGGATAGGGACTTCCTCTGGCTCTGCAGTTTGGTCACCTGCATCCACTTCCCATTAAACAGTGAGTGCTGGCACTCGGTGTCACGGATTGTCACTAGCAGCACGTTGCCATGGCGATCCTTGATGGGCTCATAGTGGACCCGACCCAGGTTGTGGGTTCCGAGAAGGTTCTGTCAGAATGAATCAATGAGGACTGATTTTAGAATCACATTTGATTCCCAGCTTCCAGCAGATTAAACTGGAGCTGCAGCAGGGTTTTTTTGTTGTTGTTGCTTGTTCTGGGTTTAGATGTACTCACCTGCAACTGGGCAGCGGCAGCGAGCATCTTATGGCGGGCCTGCAGAGTGGATGAAGAAGACATGGAGACAGACATGCTCTGTCTCAGCCAACGGACGTCCTCCCACATACAGGACAGCTGCAGGACATAATCATGAAGAGGTCATTATGTTGCTTTCATTTGCAGTGACAGGCAGTGGATAATTACTGCATCATGTTAAAGTGTGTAAGGAGATATTTATAAAATTTAATGTAACTGTTTATTTAGGAAGGAATGTATCAGCCCGGTACTACTGATCAGATGCACATACAAAAACACACAATCTTACCAAGTATTTTTGGTCTAGTCTCTAGTGATAATATCTTAAATACACTTGAAATAAGATGAAACTAACTAACAAGTAGCTTTTCAGCAGATATATGGGTTTTTTTTGAGTCAATAATTCCTGAATATCGATGAAAAAGTACTAGTTATAAGTGAAGTAATCTCCTGGTGGGACAAGACGTGCCAATTTATAATATGGGAAAAATGTCTTGTCCCACTGGCAGATTATTTTACTTATTACTAGCATTTTTTCATCAATATTAAGAAATTATTGACTAAAAACAAGCTCCTAAATTGTGCTGAAAAGTTACTTGTTAGTTAGTTTTGTCTTATTTCAAGTGTACTAATATTTGCACTAGAAACTAGACCAAAAATAAGATTTTGTGTCAATAAACTGGTTATCATCAGGATGATCATGCTAAGCCACTGAAGACTGGAATTTCCTGCTTCCTATATGGACAATTTGGAATTGTGGGCAGTTCCTCCCTGCATGGCTAAGGTGCTCATGCTACTCCCAAGGTCCCCCATGTCACACTTAGAACTCCGATATGCTACCTTGTCAAAACTGAAATTTTCTGAGTGCTTAAATTCCAAGGAACTTTCATGCTCTCTCATGCCAAATAGGGATTCTACCACAGAAGACATGTTGAAGGCCCTGCAAAGTCTGTCCATGTTCTTACTCAATTTTAATATTTTGTGTGTCAGTCTAATGTGAAGGAGAGCTGCAAGGGGAAGTCTGCAAACCTCAAAGAACTGAAGCACTGTTGGAAAACCAAATAGACCAAAGTTCCTCCACAACAATGTGGGAGACTGAAGAAGTCAGACTGAAAACCACTGAGAGTTATTCCAGTGTTTGAGCGAGACGTATGGACTCTTTTCACAATGGACATTTTTGTATTTAGTTCATTATTTTCTCGACTAGGAATATATTTCAATAGAGTTGCAGCTCTTCATCTGTTTGTTGTTAAAGGAGTGGATGGCCATGAATTACTATTTCTGCAGCCTGTTCAGTTCATGGAGATCCTTCAAACGATATTTTTCTCTTCTTTCCATTAAATATTGTTCTGACTCCAATGGTCAGATGGAATAAAAACAGCTATTCAGATTAAAGATGCTCTCAGAAACCTTTATCCAAATTGCCATGTGAGTGCTTTAGACACACTTTTTTTCCTTTCATGTTACTGTCAAACCTTTAAAGCCCAGACGGCCGGTGTTCATTCAGACTAAGGCTCTACGGTGCTCTGCGGGTTTGGGGAAAGTGGTAATTTTCCACCGCCAACACAGAGCTGTAAAGCTGTAAATGTTGCTTTCTTCCCACTCAGCACAAGCATCACAGCTGCAGTTAGTCTGTGGTTTAATTGTTTTGCATATCTCTGAGTGCTTCCATGCTGAAAAGACTAAAACACAATTTCCTGAAGCCTTAGGTAACATATTTGTCAAGCTTAAAACTTTGACAATTTGTCGAGATTTGTGAGATAATGTCAGAGAATTAAGAAACACTGAAGGAATAAATCAGATTTTAGAAGTTTTCTGCTGTACAATGAATTAATATTAGATAGAAAGAGGGTGAACAACAAGCCTCCAGCAGCAGAAGCACTGTTTCTGTTTTTAAAGCTTGATTTTAATGGATATAAAAGTGGCAATTGATGCAAAAACCTCACTGTGAATAAAATATTAGTTGTCTGAGAAAATGACAGTGTGTGCTAGCAAATAAGAAGGAAAATATCACAAAGGGTCAAGATTTACTAAAATATCTTGCAATACTCTGATAATAGACGTCTGAACTCCTTGTATATAAAATCATGTATGTCACTGATCAGTATGTTGACCAAATTAAAAAGCATTATTGTTTAGTATTTTAAGGATTTTATTTCTTCATCTGGAATCATTCAGGATGCAGCTTGTATTTTTGTGAATGTGGAGTCAATCGTTTCAGCGTGATGGTGTGATGCATCCGTTTGGAAGTACCTTCGTGAACCAGAGGAAGTCCTGCATGAGTGAACTGCTGTAGGAATCATCCACTTCCACAATGGGAATCTGCTCTTCAGCAGTCACCAGTAAACTGTCTTTATGGTAGAAAACCGCAGCCAGGTATATCCCCCTGCACACAGGATAGGACAAATGTTAGATTTTTTGTTTCATAGCTGTCACCTTCAAACTCAGGTGTTACGGGTGTGTGACACAAACCTTTTCAGTGTCTTTACAAACTTGTTTGAAGAGTTGAAGAGGTGTTTGAGGCTTCTGGAGACTGACTGTTTCCTGCTTGGGTTCTGTAGTTTCGACGAGTCTGCAGAGAAACGGCAGGAAGGACAGCAGAAAAGTTTTTAATGTTCTGCTGGACCTGACTGAACCGTGATGTCCAGGTAAATCCAGTCCAGTTGGCAGCTGCTGTAAATGTTGCAGTGGATTTTAGTTTCTGTGTATGATTCAGGGTCAGATTTCTCGTGGGTCAGATTTCTCTCCCACGTTCAAGTTATCTCCTTCATTCCTCCTCCTATCTCTGTTCCCTCTGTCTCTCTCTCCCTGGCCGTCCCCAGCCGCTTGGTGATGCCAATCTCCAGACCACAGTGGCCTTTTACTCCGGCTAATTACACGCCACATAATTATCAGGCTGTAAACAAACGAGGAGCTTACAAACATGATGCCGTGCCTGAAGTGGCAGGCCTGGCTGCCAACAGGAACCTGTTTAGCTCTGTCCCGCCACAAAAGAAAAACTAACTGTGACAAGAAGAAATGTGTTTGTTGCGTTTATGTCAAGCTACTGGAACGGGCTCTGTGCTGGAAAGACAGGATTTATCCTTTGATTCAAGACAGAATTCCAGCCTTTCTGGAATGTGCTGTAGCCTGAACTGTAGGAATAGATGGAAAATAATAAAGGAAGTGAAGCTAATGAAGCAAACAGGAAAAATTTTATTTTATCATGAAACTTAAGAATTGTTGTTTTTTTTCCACCAAACCCTTGTTTCTAAGTTTGAAATGTAGATGAATCCAAACAATAACAGAATGATTCATCTCCTGTGCATGTAAAAATCAATGATTTCTTATTTCTGCAAACTACTTTTCATATGTATTTCAGAGCTTTTTATTAGTTTCCATCCAAGGGTGAAGTTTAAACAATTTTATGTAATTGTAAGGTATTTCCAAGCATAGAAACCTGTTCTAAAATTACCCTCATCATTCCATTTCCACATCATGTAATGTTTGGTCATTATTTTGTGCTCTGAAGAACCAATCAGAGCAACCTACAGAAGACAGACAAACAAAGAGGACAAATAAATCAAATTAATGAAGAGGAAATTATTATTTTTTTTCCATTTTCAAAGGCAAAACACCCAAGATTAGTAAACATCTATAGAAACCCTAACATTTCTGAATTCTTTTTTTTAAAAAGCATTAAAATAACTCCCAGTTACGCTCCTGGAAATTATTAGTTCTTCGCTAGAAGAGTACCCTAGGTTCTTAAAAGAGTGGCCTGCAAATTCCAGGAAGTTAACTGGAACTTCAAAAGGTTAACTGTGAGTTAAAAAAAGTAATTAGCAACTGGAGGTTCAACAAAATACCCTGCAAGTCCTGGGGAAGTACTCTGTAAGTTCCCAGACAGAGATCTACAAGTTCTGAAACAGTAATTTGCAAGTATTAGGAAAAAAAAAAATCATGCAACTTATTGAAATGTAACCTGTAGATTATAGGAAAGTACAGTCAAATTTCTGGAGAGTAATTATATTAATGTCTGATAAAATAGACTGCACGTTGTGAGAAATTAACAAACAAGTTCATGGAAACTAACCCTGAGATTTTAAAAAGTAACCTGAAATTTTCAGTGAAAAAAACCTCCTAGTTTCAGGAAAGTGGCCTGAAAATTCCATGGATCCAGTACTTTCAGATGTCTTGGTAATTTTAACAAAACCAAAAAAGAGGGAAAACAACATGGAAAAAAATCTCTTAACTGAAAAACAGATTTTAAAACAAAACTGAAAATATTCACAACATTTTAGCATAGGTCTGACATACATTTTGAAAGGATCATAACTTATGTGACAGTTGGGTTAACTCAGTTAACTCAAAGGTTATTGCAATCCCATTTCAACCAGAGACTGTGCTGGTTTGTGTCTATGAGCTGTGCAGTAACATTAGTCCCTTCTGCTGGACTTACAGTTCTGATGTTTTACAGTTGAGCTCTGAACAGCAGCAGCATTCAGCAGCTGCAGAACGGCCTGTTTGTGTGTCTGCACCGTTGCAGGTTAACACCATCTGACAGCAAAATAATCTGACAACAACTCTGCAGCCTGCTGTGCAGCGCCGCCTAATAAATAAAGAATCGAGCTTAGGTTGGAGCAGATTAATGAGACAACATAGTTTCTCCCTGACAGCATGAAATATGAGCAGCTTCACCCCAGTCTCACGTAGTTCTGACCTTTTGGTGACCAACTTTCACTGATTGTAAACACCGATGTGACAACAAGCCAAGTGAGGACTTGGAGGGTGTAATCAGTGGAGAGAAAAAAAAGGAGTATGATGATTTATTCTGAGTAAAATTACGAAGAAAAACCAGCAATCAAAAAGCAAGTGGGGTAAAAAACAAAATGTGGAAAAGCAGAGTGAACAGCATCAAATGGTCAATTGGTTTGATAAAAGAAAGCTTCAGACAAGTGTTTGAGAGCAGGACTCATGAGGACTGTTTGAATCGAATGAGCCATATTTTTACCTAAGAAACTTGAACAGAGCTCTGATTATTGTGACAATTTATGGAGGAATGAAGGCTGCAAACTGAGATACTTTCTGAACAATTGCTACTTCAAGCAGAAAACTGATCCAAACATTTCCTCAAGCCTGGATTGTCTTCTGTGTGAATGCCGTGGAAACTGTTACACAATACTGAACTAGTTGTTTTATTTCCATTATTCTTTAATAAAATGAGGATAAAATTACACCTGAGCATCAGGCTGACTTTTTTTTTTTTTTTTTTTAATTTTCTGACAATCTAAGACATTTATTTGATTGAGGGAAGGTTTATTGTAGATTTCATCCATATAAGAATATAGTTTGTGTGAGATCAGAGAATAAATGAGAAGGAAATATATGTAAATCAGCTGAAAACATACTGAAGTAGTACAAGCATAGAGCCTGACACGAGTGGTCAATGCTGGGTCAGAAAGAACATGATAAAAATAGTTTATGAACTTTATGTCCAACGTAGGATGCATTCATGCAGGGCCGTTTTCTCTCTGACTTTCATTAATTAGAATTAATGTGCAGTTAAACACAACTGCTGCCTCCTGACAACATAAAGGGTTAAAGTTTTGACCAGGTGGGAGTCAGAATCAGCACACTGATGCTGGAGTTTAGGCAGATTAATGTGATGTTCTCTGAAATGATGGAAACACATGCAAACGTCATAAATTACTTTTGCCTGCTGCTGAACAAGCTCTTTGTGCCTACACTAATTAATTTTACACATTTATTTTTGGCTCTCTGAGAGTAAACTGTGTAAATATACAGCTCACATGCAGGTAGTGGGTATACATTACAGCTGTAAACACAGCTGGAATAATAACCAACTGGAGCTCCACACAAACACATATTTAATTGCTGAGTTCTGCTGGTTTATACTCAATACTACAAAACCAAAGAGTAATGCTCAGTAAAAACAACAATGGGATTGCTTTTTAGGCATATTGCAAATCAATGGAAACAGGTTTCTTGCATGATCTTCATGAAAATATAACAAGTTTTTATGCTGTGGGACATTTAAAAGATGTTGATGACAATTATTGGACAATTTAATTAGCCCTTAGTTTATTGGTCCATCAACCTCCCAACCCAACTGAGCTTCCTCAGATGGCCAGGCTTTACTTTAGAGATAGTCAAGATTCTTCTGCTGGGAAGCGAACCGGGACAGACTCAGAACTAGTCAGACTTCTGCCAGAGAATGTAGCTGGATGGATGGATGGATGGTTAATAAATCAAGACACTATCATCAAAATATGTCTTCCTAGTCAATATAGCTTTAACTCAAACCAGGTGGGAATTCAAAGCTGAATGAAAAGGCTCATTAAGATTTGAATGTCTAAGAATTTATTTCAATGACCTTTTTATACAGTAACATCAGTGTCAACATAACTTTTACCTGGTTAATATCAATGTCTTTTTCACAGTCACATTTGTGTGAACTAAAGTTATAATCACATTTAAAGTGATGAAAGAGCCAAAATCAGAAACTATTTAATTCAAATTGGTGCCAAACTCAAAACTGGTCAGATTTTATACCAGAAATCTGAGTTTGGTATAAACTGTCACTTACAGACCAAAGTTTTCTCAGTGGTTTCTACGTCTTTATTGGTAATGCAAATGTCTGCCAAACACATAATTAGTGACAGTGTAAATGTCATTCAAGTGCTTTTAGTGACGATTTAAATGTCTTGTCAGACAAACTGTGGTGTTTTAAGCTTCCTTAATGCTCTTTTGTGGACCAAAAAACTCAACATCAACCGTTTTGGGAAATAGCGCTTTTGTGCATGACAGTGCTTTGCACAGCTTTCCCCACACAGCATCATCTGGACCAGACTTACATTTCTGGAAGCACTCACCTCCGCAGCAGTAGTGTGTGTGTGTTGCTCGGACCTGCTGCAGCAAACGCTCCATGGCCTCTATGTGGCCCCTCCTCCTGGGTTCACGGCCGTCGCTCTCCCTCCAGTCTGAAACCAAAGACATGTGGTGAGAAACTGATAACAGCAGTTCATTTATGATGCTGTGGGTCAGTTCATGCATCTATTCAGATAAAACCACAGAAGAAAAACTCAAAGTTTGTTGTAGAGGATGAATATCAGAGCAGATGCAGCTGACGGTATCCTGAGTGGAGAGTTATTAACATTCTCTCTGAGGATCTTTCTAAACAATGTGAACTGTAACAAGTGTGTAGAAATTTAGAGAGTAAATCAAGGTATCTGACTCAACTGGAGCTGTTTGAAAGTCTTGAAGAGGAGAATGTTTAAAATTATTCTAAAACTTTCAATAATGATAAAAGCTAAAATATTTTACTGAGGACTTTAGGAAGGACTCACAGGACTATGACAAGTGCTCGACTGAGTACTCATAATTAGCATACATTTTGTTGTAGAAATAACCCAAGTCTACTATGTTAGATAACTGAAGAAGAGATGAACAAAAACAGGTTATTTTTCCAGAAATCCTTTTCAGGCCTTTGAAACAGGCAAAGAATGTATAAAGCAAAAATAAAAATAACCATTACGTACAAAAATCCAAGTGCTCAAAAGCTAAAATATTTCAGAGGACAACTTTAGCTTAAAAAGTGGTGAGGATAAATAAATGATACAAGTTCAGGGACTGAACATGTGGTGCATTTTCAAACATTACCCAAAGGTAGGGAGGAGTGAATTGAAAGAATTTGGCTTTTGTGGTACGTTTGCTGGTTTTACTCAACTTTTGATCAAGATGCAAAGCAAAATGTAAAAGTGCAAAGAAATATATACAGTTGATGAGCAAATCAGGGTACCTTTCAGATATCTTCAGTGACAGGTTGGGATATTTGGCAGACATACTCTGTGAGAATTCAGATAATTATCAGATGTTTTGTTTACAGTGGCAATTCAGCTTTTTTTTTTTTAATTTTATTCAGTTCAATGAATTTCAGCTGATTTATATAGCCCAAATTCAAACCCAATCTAATCAAATAATCCAGTCATTCATACATGTTCAAATTTATTTACATACATTCCAGTTTGGTCCTGTTTTTTAAAAGCACATTTACAATACAATCTGATAAAATTCTAATGCCCCTGCTAAAAAGTTATCTGATGTCTTTGACAAATTAGATGTTTTTCAAGGGTCATTGATGGCAACCAATTTTTTTCAGACTTTTTCAGTGACAATGAAAATGTCATTCAGCGATTATAGTGATGATACACATCTGGCAGACACCTACAGTGAAAAATTAAATACTTCAAGATGTTTGTATTGGTAGAGCAAATAATAATCAGAAGTCTTCAGAAACAATGTGTCTTTCAGGCATCTTCAGATAACATTTTGGCTTTGGTACCAATTATAAGTTAGTTAGATGTTCTCATGAACAACTCAGGTGTTTTTAGTGGCAATTCATATGTCTGCCAGATGTCTTCATTTATAATTCAGACACATATGCAGATGTATTTTAGATGTCTTTAATGATAATGAAAACGTCTGTAAGATGTCTTCACTGACGTCTTTTAGGTGTATATATTAATAAGCTGTTCTCTGAAGACTTCTTCACTTTTCAGCTTATATCGCACCTTATCTCCTGTGGTCTGAAATGAACACACTGATTAATGCAGCAAACAGTGAAGTTCTGTACTTTTGTTCAGTTCCTGGTAAAGGAGATTTTTCCAGATCACTTTAAACAGGTAGAAACCTTCCTAAGAGGAACAAAACCAAAGGACCTGACCTTTGGAGCTGTGCTTCTAAAGCAGAAAACTGATCAACATGTCAGGGAGGAAAATATGTTGCTGGAATCTGTGAGAACTTGTTAATGGATTCAGGGCTCTCATGTTTTCACTCTGCTTATTTAAAAACATCCGCCCACGCACTCTCTGCCCTCCGCCGCTGTTATAGACACACACACACTGCAGAAACACACACACACACTCTCGCAACTCAAGGATGAAGTGCTCGGAAAAGAAAGGGAGTCGTGACGGAGAGCTGGAGCCACTGTTCCAACCCTGAGGACCTTGGAACGGAACAAGCAGCGTGGCTGACGCTGGTTTCAGACAGAAAATTCACACCGTTCACCTGAACTGGTCTCTGAAATAACTAGACCAACCAGTTATACTCAAGAAAAGCTTTTCTGCACAACTGATGCCATGTCTAACTTAAGCTCATAAATACACTAAATAAGAGATAAATGTTCCTGTCACATTGTGTGGGAACATCAACAATGACGTCAATATTACAGTTTTTCATATATCAAATATTTAAACAACTGATGATAATGATGTGTGTCACTTTAGAGATTTACATCAGCATTTTAAAAGCAAACAAGCTGCAGAGACGCAAACTGGTGACTAAGAGAGATGCAGCATTCCCGTTTTTATCTAGCTGATTCAGTGATGGGAACTTACTGGATGGAGCGGCAGATGGAGGCAAGGAGGAGGCAGGCGGACCCCAGCCCTTCATGTTGTACGCTGACACTCGCACATAATAAAGCCGACCCTGAAACAAACAAATCAGCAGAGAAGATTAAGTTGGGTTTTTTACTGAGTTCTTCAGCCGTATTTTAATAATGATGCTGCTACATTGACAGTGTCCAGGTGTGATAGTTGCTCAGGGTCAGGGAGTCCAACAAAGTTAAGACTTAAGCCAATCTGATAGTTTATTAATAAAGGCAAGTTGTACTGAGATGAGTGGACTGAATTTGGACATATAACTTCTGTGGACTGCTTTGAGCAAAGGAAGAAAAAAAGCTGTGGAAAATAGGAACCAAAGTCACTTTAAAAACAGGAATTCACGCAGCAACACAGTCTTATTTGGATCATTGTTGCAGCATGCTGAAACAGTTATAATGTGTTTGTGGAAATGTTGGAACCATCTCATGTTTTGCCATAAAACTGGATTCGACAGCAGTTTCAAGTGTTCAGCTAGCAGCAGTCCTGCAGCAGATGTTGCGTTGCTGCATTTCTTTGCGTTGCAGGAATATTTCCAGGAGCTTTGCTCAGTGTGTTCTTGGAGACTCCATTAAAAGAGCAAACATGGTTAATGTGAGAGAGAGGAGGAGCATGCTGTCGTTACCGTGGAGAGGCTGCTGATGGTGCATTTGAGACTCTGCAGATTATCCAGCACCATTTCACCGGCGAGCAGCGAGAAATCCTTCAGGCAGCTCCACTCCACTGGATACACACACACACACACACACACACACACACACACACACACACACACACACACACACACACACAGACAGACAGGGTAATTACGCTGAAGGTGTTAGCAACAAACTGCCTCTCTTTTCATTACAGATCAATAGTTCCTCCTGAGGTGCTCAAATCATCATTAACCTTCTCATTGTTTGGCTGGAAGCCCGCAGCTCTTGTTGACTGTTACTTTCTATCTCAGCACAGTGGATACACTCAGATGTGAAACACATTTACTGATCGAATCACAGCAAACATATTTTTGCTCTTTAATGACCTAACAATAAAGAAAACATTAAAGGACGTCTGTACCAATAACACAGAGAGTTTAACCACCGCTGGGCAGCAAACTAAGGAGAGGCTGGGTGCTTTGACAGCATCCAGGACCAAATAGGGAATTTCACAACCACAGAGAGACAGTCTTCGACAAAATTCAAGAAAATTTAATCCTTGAAATTAGTTCAGTGAATGTGACCATATTGGTTTAAAATACACCAAAATGCAATGTTTCATAGGTGTCTAAAACAACATCGGTTTGGCTGGAAATAAGAAATCCTTTTAAATTATTGTCATTTTCTATTGGAAATAGGAATTTAACTGTGTCAAAGACCACTACTGATTAACTGACTGAATTACCTGCAGAGAGATATTGGTACTGCCTTTGTATAAATTCTGTAGGAATCATGATAGGGAATTCTGTGTCTACAAGATTAGCTTTATTCCTGAGGAGACCAAAGAGGCCTCATGTTATCAGTATCCAGATGTTTGATCACATTTTAAAGATGCCTAGCTCTGTTTTAGATTTGGTTGGTCCCTTCTGACATTTTTGCACGAGTTACAGTCTTATATATTTTTAGTGCTTTGTACAGAAATATATAAAAAAATGACAACCCTCTGGTAAATAATGAAGACTCGTTGTTGGTGGAAAAATGGAAAACAAAAATCACAAATATCAGTCAAACCATTTTATTTAGCATGTGAATGTCCTGTCTGGTATTGTTAGAATTAATGAAACATTTTTGTTTGTGAAGGAGCAAATTATGAACTCTTGAACTAAAAAAAGTCAGTTTGATGACCATTCTTTGTTGCAGCTTTGTCTGGTTTGTCCTTATTTGGGTCCATGTTAATTTGCTGTAGTGACTCAGAAAGGTCTTAGAGCCTCTTTCTTAGTTGCTGAGATTCAGGTATTTGTTTTGAAAAATATAGAAATACTAATGTTTCTGTTGGTCTAAAAATGATAATGGCTCATTAAATGTTAAAATGCTTTTTTATTTAAGCCATGTTTTACAAAGTCAAAATTTTTGTAGGTAAATAAAATACATTAGAACAGAATTAGAATAGAACATCCTCAAACTGCGCTGATTCCATATTTTTGCCATATATTTGTCCTATTTTCTTATGATCTTTGCAAGGCTGTGTCTGTCTTCACCTCTGTACTTGGTCACCACTGTGGAGTTTAGACACTGCGGCTCCTGGAAGGTGACGGTCAGGGTGGTGCTACTGCTCACGCTCAGTCGTACCATGGTCGGGGCCTCTGGGGGACCTGATAGGGGGCAAAGAGAGGTATCAGCTGCAGGGGAATTAAAGCTAAAACAGAAAAGAAATAAGATAACACAAAATCTTGGTCTATTGATGTCATTTTTGATTCAAAGAGGGCAATTGAATTCCATACTAAACAAATTTACAGGACTTTCTTCCTTTATCTCTGCAATATTGGGACTGTAATTATCAAAGTCATGCAAGGAAACTAGTTAATGGATTTATTATTTGAAAAGTTAAATACTGCAATTCTTTGTAAAAAAAAAAAAAAAAAAAAAAAAATCTGCAAAAAGCCTTCATCTGATTTACAATATTGCTACGAGAGTTCTGAGGCAAGTTAGAAGTAAAAATCAGACTTTCAAATTTCTTAATTTCATTGGTTCCCTGTTAAATCCAAAATAGAATGTAAAACTCCCCTTCTTATAAAGTCCCTAATAATGATGCTCCTCTTGTTAGGGATCTAGTATTCCACAAATTCCTGTCAGAGAACTTTACTCTCAGACTGCAGGTTTACTGGTGTTTTCTAGAGTTTCTACAGGTAAAATGGGAGGCAGATAATTCAGTTATCAGGCTCCTCTCCTGTGGAACCAGCTCCTGGTTTTAGTCCTTGAGGCGGACACCCTATCTACTTTTAAAACTAGACTTAAAACTATCCTTTCTGATAAAACTTGTAGTTAGAGTGGCTTAGGTTATCCTGAGATATCACTGTAGCTATCTCGCTATAGGCTTAGACTACTAGAGGACATACTGACTACTTTTCCTTACTCTTTTATTTTCTCCTTCTCTCTAATAATGGATTATTTATTGTTGTTGCTGCATTTAACTTTATGACCCCTTATTCTTTTTATTTTCATCACAGAACTAACATCTGGCTTGGTGTGTTTTGGTTTTACTGTGACACCTTACTAAAGGTGACGATCAGGAGAGCTATTGTTGTCAATAGCTTCATATTCTCCATCTACTCATGAGACACTGGGTCTGTCTTTCAGTTTTAATCCTCTCTGTCTTCTAGACAAAGCAGCAAATGGAGCTACTGATGCCATAAATCCTGCTATTTTTTTTCTACAGAAATTTCTCCTTGACCTGTGGTACTGAATTTTTGTGTGCCTACTATGCTTGAGGTTCTGCTTGAATTTTGTTCTTGTTTTTCTTTCTGCAAGAAGGGAGTTAACCTTTTGACTGTGACCAGATGCTCTTTCAGGAGGGGGACGAGTACTGTGAAGTCCTGATGCCTGATTGTTGGGTTTATTAAGTTAGAAGACTTTTTAGCAATTGATAAAATAAACTGAACTTGACTGCATTTATAACTAGAATCAATTTGAAATGCATATAACTGACTTTCACTCTGTCTGTGTGGTCGACTGAATTGGCATCATTCATAAATTGAATTTGTTTGTTCTGAAACATGTCTTGAGACAAACTATATTGTGAATAGCTACATGAATAAACTGATTTGAACTTAATTTAATGCAACTGAAAAAAAAAAAACCAAAACACTGATGCTCTGTGTTAGGTTCATGCTCTGTCAATCAGGGGAACACCTGAACTCTGTTACGTCATCAGTGTTTTGACTCACGTGCATGCTGGAAGCCTGTCTTCATGCGCTTATATAGCTTACTCCTCCACTCCCATGTCCTCAGCTGCTTATCTTTGTGACAGGCCTCGAGTGACAGGCCGTCCTTCTGAGCCTGAGCCGCCAGGTCAGCCGCCCGCCGCTCAGCCTCCTCCACCAGGGCACTCAGGTGAGCCTGACGACTCTCCACGCTCACAACTAAAACACAAACACACACCAAAAAACTGTTTTCAGCCGTTTAGCTCCACCACATCCTGTCACAGGTAGAACCCCTCTTCATACCGTGGAATTTTGTATTTTATTGTATTTCATTTTGTTAAAAACTGCAGGTTTTAATTAAAAAAATACATACAAATGGAAATGATCTAAATAGTTCTGAAACATCTAGGCTAAAACTGGTTTACATACAATCTAAAAGTTAGGTTTTCTATTTGTTAGATGGGTGTTAGAAGTTTAAAGGTAGAACTATTTTAGTCAAGCATAAAAAAGAAAAGATGGAACTACACTTGATGTGAAATCATCTCTATTACAAAACAGCATCTTTTCTTGCTGAGCTACACAGAAACACACTTAAACTTCTGTAAATGATTTCCATAAGAGGCCAGTGTTTTTTTTGTTTTGTTTTGTTTTTTTCCTGTGTACCAGTTGAGGATTTACTGTAGTTGACAATTAATTAATTTCTTCTTTCTAAAATTACAAATTAAACTTTAAACGTTTCTCATTTGCAACAGATATTTTGTCAGTGCAGCATCATCTCTCTTATAGGAGCAAGACAGTCAGAAAGGGCTGCCACTGTGTGAAGAAAATAGTTCTAGATCGAAAACATGATTCATGTTGAACATGTTGATGATTTCACTTTTATGAAAACGAGCTCTGGTTACGAGCTCATAATCATCTCTGGTTATGTCCATAAAGTGTCCTGTTGTCAGAGCTCAAACTGTCCTTCTGCTCTAATGTTCAACAGCAGTTTAGGTTCAAATTCGAGTTGTTGGGCGCAGGGGTTAGGCGTGCATCCCATGTATGGAGGCTTCAGTCCTCTAAGCAGCTGTCACAAGTTCGAGTCCTGGCTCGTTCACCTTTGCTGCATGTCTTCACCCTTTCTCACCACCCAATTTCCTGTCGACTCTCTATCAAATAAAGGCTACTAGAGCCAAGAAAAACAACAAACCCCCCCCCCCAAATTCAAGAGTACAGAACCGTAATACTGTAATATCACGACTAAGGAGAAATTCACTTATGCTGAAACAATTGACGCTATTTTCATTTTTTGGTTCATGTTTTCTGGATTTTTTGCACAAACTGCAGACTTTTTTTTTATAAACTTTAGTAATTTTTTAATACTGAGTCAGAGCTTGGATCACCTAGTCACAGACCAGGGAGTTTTGCTTGGTCTAAGGCTAGACAAAATATGTAAGCCTAGAGCACAGCTGTGAATGGAATTACCATGGACTCATCTCCAAATGTGGTATGTGTACAGACTCAGTGGTGAAATCAGATCTAATACACTAAGAGTGGACACAAAAGAGAAGACAGATGATGGATGGGTGGAAATTTATTCTACTGTCTGTTGGTGAAGCTATGATCTCTTGGAAATAAAAGATGTGCACTCTTTTTGTCAGCTGACTTCCTTTTCATATTCTTGACCTCAAACTGTATCACTTATATTACCCCTAATATCCCCCAGTGCTGTTGTTTTCTACGCAGCAGGAACTTGTCACGCAGCAGTCACCGCAATTAAACAGCTGGCTGAGCAGGAAGTAACACCTCCAGGTCTGTTGCTGTGAATGGATGATGGTTAAGGCCGATGTTCATCCATTTCCAAACACAGCCTAAAGAACTTTGTTTCACTGCGATGCAGATGGTATTTTCATCCTTATTGAAAACCATATGACTGTTTACAAATTTACTGGCTCTGCAGTTGGTGACATGATCCCCAGCAGAGTGTTTCAGTGTCATGTTTCAGCTTCTGATGGCTGTGTTGAAGCATCATCTTAGATAACCTGAGGAAGTGTTGAGCAGCTGAAGAGTTAAATGTTTCCATCAGTTTTCACCAGAAAAAACTGCAGAGTTCTAAGAGATAAAAGAAGAGGCTTGAAGAGACACCATGCGTAGATGCGTAAACTTTTTACATCTACAGTACATTCAGTCAACGGAGGGTGCCCTGATTTTCTGAGGAAATTCAAGAAAAAAAAAAATTCCTGGTGAAATTTCAAAGAGTGCCAATGCAGCTACTGCCTTTAAAATTCACTGTACATCCACTTGCTTCTTTTCACCCCTTAGGTGTCCAAACTTTTAGCCACATCTGCCAAAATTGGCAAGTTGAAGGAATTCACCAGCCACTTTCTTTCAATTTAAAACACAAAAAATAAGTTTAGAGTTTGTCATGATTGTTTTAATTTTACCTGACCAGCAATTAAACTCAAATACTTTAATGAAATGAACAAAGTAATCTAAATTCCTGTATAAAAGGGATCTGCTTGCTGTATATCGCTGAGTTTAATAAACAGCTGCATAAGGCATGCTTATGAAATCATTTAAAAGTTTGAGGTTCTACTTATTTGGTTGTGGTTGACAGAAGATGAAAACTTGTCATTTGACGAATATACCCAAAGAAACGTTTGCTTGTGCCATTCTTTATTTGTGGTTGGGGGCTGCACAAAATTACTTCTAGGGTTACAAATGGTCTCTGGGTTGCACTTTGGACAGCCCTGCTGTTAGGCATTGAAACTGATTTCATGATGGATTAACATCAGATAAAAGAAGCTGCCCAATAATACAAGAACCAGTTTCTCTGAAAATACTGAAAAACAAGTTTCTATGGTGACTCCCTCCTTTTCCTGGGAGCATGAAAGAAAGGGAACCCAGGGCAACTCTATGTGAAAAAATATCAAATAGCTTTTTGAACTATTCATGTCGGAACCACCTGTTGGCCACACATATCAATTTTTATGTCTCTACATTATTTTTGTACAGAGGCTCTAAAGTAAGCTTTCAGGTCCAGTTTGGAAAGGATAATTCATGGCTGACATATAGTAGAAGTAAATTAGAGCTTGGGTTTGTGCCCTCTGCACTTTAGGATCTGACAGATTTGACAAAAAACTGTAAATCCTTTAGAAGAAAGCATATAAAAATACTTATGTTTTGATGTTTAAAGTGGACATGGGGAGATGAAACTGTGGCCATGAATGTAGTTTAAATCCAAAAGGTTTGAAATATTTCACAGGTTGATGTCAGCACTCTAAGATCAACATGGAAAATATGAAAAAAAGCAAAAATCAAATTTAAATTGTGAATGTGTAACAACTGTAAAAAGGAATCAAAAGGCCATTTTAGTCAGATTAAGTCCAACTTTTTGTGAGCCAGTTCACAGTTGGTGTTTTTTGCTAGATAGGATGGCTGGACTATGGAGCTCTAAACAGGATTGAATTTTCATACTTCTCTTACCAAAATCCCATTATGCCTGCAGGGAATATTTTTATTCATTATTTTATTGTTGATTTTGTAAACACTGTTCATTGCCAAAATTTATAGCAAACTATTGTTGATCAATTCCAAATGTTTATGATTTATATTGATTTTCCATTTAATCTAAAATTAAGTTTTATCATACCCCAAAATCCCTGTAGAAGGACAGTCTTGTGTGGAAAGTCACAGCATCATGTGACACACACACTCGAAGCGCCGTCTGCCCCCACCTGACTGACTTACTTGGCACTTGAGGAATGACACAAACAGAGCCAACAGCCCCTGGAGGCAGAACGGCGGCTCTGTTTGTTTACAGGGATGGGATTGCACCACCATGTGCAGAGCAAAGCCCCGGCTCCAGGGCTCCCGCATGCCCCCCCCAGCACAATAAATCACTTAGCTGTAATTGCTGCAGCGTTACATGCATCATTGGAAACGTTCAACCATTAAACAACTAACGCTGTTAAAGCTTTTCAGCAGGAGGCCACTCGGTATAAATTGGCCACTGTTTCTGCTTCACGTACACGCTCACATGCACACAGCGGTAGGCCTGACAGCAGGAAGGTAAGAACCACCTGTCTGTGGAGGACAATGGGGAGACTGATGGAGGTGGAAAAAAGAAGCGTGGGCTGGAATAAGCGGAGGGCGGCTTCAGAATGAATCTGCTGATGGAGACCTTCATCAAGAGTCCACTGCAGGGTCTCTGTGTCAGATTGGATCAAATTTTAATGCATCTGAACCCACTATTAAGGAACTCTAGCTCACTCAACTCCAATAGTTGGGGTTCATGGGGTAGATGAATCTGATCCCCTTTTTTGTTCTTTGGGAGAATCCTGGAGTCTGCTTCAGCAATCTGGTCACAACACTCTGGATTGCTGATAGACATGAAAGACCCCCCTGTTAACTATTATCATGTAGTTCTTGCCGGACTGCCTTATGATTCTAATCTAAACCAAGTTTGGAATTTAGGAGATTTTAGGATTAACACTGCAATTTAATTACCTTGGAAGTCAGAACTCAAATCTTGGAATGACACACACAGCAATTTATAAAACCAGTGGAATATTTTGGCTCTGCTCAGAGAACCGGCTAACTGCAGTTAGCAATGTGAGTTGATTTTTTTTTTTTTTTTTTTTTTTTTTTTTTTCCCATTTTTAACTTTCAAACAAGAATGTTGCATGTTCATTCAGAGATGCTGCTGGGCAGAACTGTGTTTGTGTCTGATTAGCTGACAAAAGGAAAAAACCAAACCAAACAAACACAGGATATTAATGCACATCTAATTACATTTATAGATCCAGATACAATAGGGTCCCTTACTACTCATGGTATTTTATTGTCGTAAAGCCACAGTTCTCACAAATATTTGTGTTTTTGAAACAGAATTCTTTCAGATTTCATAAATGCAGTCAACATGTTTCTGCTTCTGAGTTAACATTTCCTTTTACAGGTTTAGAGCAGAGGAAGGTCAAGTTAACCTCTCTGATCCAAGACCAGGAGCAAGTAGGCTACTCACAGTGTGGACTCTCCTTTCCGCCAGCCTTCAGTAGCAGCTTGGCAATAGGTGTGTTGTTGGTCATGATGGCGATGTCAAGTGGTGTCAGCCCCTGGCTGTTGGGTGTATTCAGGTCCAGTTCCTCAGCTGAAAACTGGTACAGTAGAATCTGCACCGTGTCCAGATCCTGCTGCTCCACAGCCTCGAAGATACAGTCGCTGCCCTGCATGGTCTGAAAGGCGAAACGTGGTTATTTGAAGTTGAACAGTCTGCAGAAAAAAATTAAGCTGCTGTTTCCCTGCTGCATCTCCAGACTGAGGAGACTTAAATATGATCTTAACTTGATCAGGCTTCCTGAAGGTCTTTAAAAACTTTTATTCAGAGCTTCTCAATTCAACACCTGACTATTTTCATTTGTTTGTCAATCCACTTCACTGTGACTTGTGAATCATTCAGACGTATTAAAGACTTCATGTTTCTCTTGAACTCTGACCCAACTCTCCTTTAGAAATCAGAACTAATAATCTCAACTGCATGAAAGTCTGGATCAAAAGAAAGAAAATATGTAAAGTGGAGGCATGGATAAGGACTTTTGCAGCTAGAACAATTTTCAGTATCTTAATTCAAAGGACTGTAACCACAAGACTAAGTCAGGAAGAAAACCATAGGAGGATCCCTTAAGGATGTTTGGAGCAGTTGATTTAACTTGGAGAACACCTTAAATAAAATCTAATATTATTAAAAGATCTACTGCAGAACTTCCTAACTCTGGCTGAATGTTTGGGATCCTTGTTGTCCTTCAGGATGCAGGTGTGACGGTGTTGGACATAAAGGGTCTGAACAGGGAGTGTTAAATGTCAGTTCTGTGCATGAAGCGCTGCGTATTGATCGGCTGCTCTCCTCTTCGTCCGTCTGCATCTTCCTTTCATGTCTGCTGTTGTGGCTGGTCTGTAAATGTCAGTAGGCTGGCAGAGAGTTCTGGAAGGCTTTCAACGCCCACACACACACACACACACACACACACACACACACACACACACACACACACACACACACACACACACACACACACACACACACACACACACACACGGCGTGATCCATCTCACTCGATGAGTCTAAGTGACCAAATGTTTCGTAGGGCAATGGGAAGGACATGATGATGGAAGTTTTGAAAAAAAGATAAGCTGCTTCAGAGATGGACATGGATCCAAA
This sequence comes from Anableps anableps, assembly GCA_014839685.1. Classification (NCBI taxonomy): domain Eukaryota; kingdom Metazoa; phylum Chordata; class Actinopteri; order Cyprinodontiformes; family Anablepidae; genus Anableps; species Anableps anableps. The sequence continues at coordinate 10,625,624 of CM026084.1, forward strand.
GTGCCACTGAGCATGGCACTGCACCTTTGATCTAAGCTGTGACAACCTATTGGTACCACAACCAACTGTGGGTTTACAACATAGCCCTTCCCACAGCCCACAGCAGGGGCTCACAGATCTGGTTAATGTCGTAATAGATAAGAGTTGGCGCTCTGCAGACACTACTGTTAACAGGATCAGTGAAACAGCAAACAAGATGATTATTGATCCATCAGTCTGAGAGCCAAGCAGGCCAACAGCTTTCCGGGGTTTTCCTTCAACACATTGTCCAACCAGCTGATATGTTGAAACTCCTCATTAAGTGATTTAACATTCCACTGAGCTGAAAGGACATTACTTCAACAATTATTCATAAAACATTAAAATAACTGAAACATAATTTGTTGCATATTATAGATAAACAACAGATAATGTTTTTGATCCAACCCCCCCCCAACTTTCTCTGTTTGTGGTTTAGTTTTGAAAAAAAACAAAAATTTGAACAAAACATCTGTTAATACAAGTAGATCCATCCATTCCCACTGGTGGAACTTCCTCCAAAGATCTACTGGAACCTTGGTCAGATGAACAAGCTGTCCCTGGATGGGACAGGTATGATTATATGAAATTTGAGTCTGTACCCACAGAACTGAAGGCTCAGTTTGTTTAATAGGAATCTTAATAAAGTAAGAGGCTGTTTTTAAAGTTCAAAATCAGGTTATGGTTCAACAATACAACTTGCTTTGATATTATTTTTTTTTTAACTGATAATGTACAGAATACATTTACACAGATAAAAAATGATGAAGGTCAGGGTGACTGAGATGTTGAATAAACACTGTGAGCTTGAAATTAGATTTTCTTTACTCTTTAGACTGTATTAAGCTGGAGGGCACATGGTTAAATGTTTTTGCAGTGATTGTTGTGTTCTAATTGTTCTATGTTTCTCTGGTTTACTGAAGAATAATTCAAAAGATCTGATCAATGCTTGTTTGCAAATCTGATTCCTGAGCAAAGTGAATATTCCCAGTGTCTGGATATCACCTTGTGGACCAAATCCTGACTGATGCTGGCCCATTTTTGGAATTGGTCTCAAGTACTTTATTGTACCATGCAGGAGTCATGTTTTCTTCTCCAGATCACCCAATCAAACCGGATGACGATTCACCAGAGAAAATGCCTCTGCTCCATTCCTTTGCTGTTTGTTCTAGTATTGCTAAAAGTTTATTTATAAACTGAAAAATCTTTGACTGTAGTTTTAGTTTAAACTGCAGATGTTTTTTTCTAAATAACTTTTTATTTTTACTAAATCATGCAAAGGAATGATTATTGGGAACTGAAAATGTAAAATAAACTTTGATGTTCATCTGTTTATCTATCCATAAGACATATTTCGCAGTGTTCAACATTGTGTCTGCTGAACTCACAGAGGCTTTCCGGAGGCGGTCCGTTTTTCCAAAGAAGTAGGCATCTTCAAAGGAGGAGGTGCTTCCTCGCAGCTTTTCCGACAGGTTCCTGTAGAGGCGCTTGGCGGCGCTGGGTGAGGTTGGTCCACCGGGACACTTCCTAGTCTGGGACAGCTGCAGGTTCTGCATCTGTTGGGTCATAACGCCTGGGAGATGTCTGCAAATAGAAGGTTGAAAAAAAGCTAGAGTTCTGTAGATAAAATGAGTGTAGACATCTCAGGCTATATGTACCGGCTTCGGTCACAGAGAGGAAAAAAGGAGGGAGGATGAGCAAAAACAAAGAAATAAACTACATCACTATAAAACAATGAATACTTCAAACAACAGCTCAGTTAAAAACATTACTGCAGATGCACAATTTTAAACAAATACCATAAATAAATATAAAAATAAAGTTTTTATCTTAGTTCCACTCTAATTAATGTTAATTTGAAATATAAAGCATCTCGAGGTGATCCCTGGAAGCAATGACCTTATGATGCTTGTCAAAATGTTGTGCAACACAACAGGATACATTGTTCAATACAGGAGGGATATGAAAAAAGAAGATTAAAAAATCAAGTCAAGGAGGCTTTGAAGACTTGAATACTAGGCCTACAGTGACACAGCTGAGGTTAAGAGAGAAGATACATAAAGCAAAGGTGCAACTCTGTTGCGAGAACTACTCCATGTTTGAAACTCTGGATGGGCTGCATCGCTAATGTATAGCATACAAGAGGTGTATTTTAGTCTAGGGTACGTCAAAGGAACTGTAAGCTCTGCTGGGGAAAAATGGTTAAAAATAGAAGAATCAATTCCTACTAAAACACACAACATTTCAGACGAAAATTGGTGCTTTAAAGTTTGAAAATATGCCAGTTATTTGTATTTCTGTGAAAAAGTGACTGTAACGATACACAAAAAAACAGAACACATTTAATAGAACTGAAATTTACTAACAGTTTATATGTTGAGAAATGTATAAATACAGTTAGTTTCTTAGATGAGAAATGGTCAATAATAAAGTAAAAGACATGATAATGCAACATAAAGATAGCAAAAAGAGGAGATGGGTTTGTAAACTGTTCTGGATGGATTTCAGTTCAATTCAGTTCAAAAATATTGTATTTATGCCAAAGGGAAATTAAGAGTTGTTGTAACATGTATCTTGAAAGAGTGACTGTAGATGGTGATGCAGTGGGCAGGATAGATCTTTGGTAGCAGTCAGTCTTGCAACAAATCTGAAAAGGTCTCTGACTGAAAACTGTTGCTGTTTGACAGTCTCACGAGTGTCATGTTATGTTAACAGCTCAGATTCTTTCGCATAACACAGGAACAGATGTAGGACCAACACTGAACCCTGAGGCACTCTACATGACTGATCCAAAAAAGATCTTACAATTAAAACATCTCATAAATATGTCTGTGAGCTGAGGAGGAGCTTAGATGTGTTAGACCTTTACAAACTAATTTAGAATCCTAGGCACATTACTTTTCTTGCTTCTTTCAGGTTTGTATAGAAGAAAAACAAGAAAATGGTAAATATGTGCTGATCTTCTGGATGAAGCACCCATGTCTCAAAGGACACACAGAGATTGAGCTCCCTGTTTGCTGCAGCAACCAGCAGCCCTCTTAAGACTCTGAATAATGTTTGGACTCTGTTTAAAACTAGAACACTAGTTTCAGTCTTACCAACAGTTTACATGGTTATTGCTTGAGGTTGCAGCTTCTTCATCTCCATGAAGGTCAGATGTTCAGCTGCTTCTCCCAATGAACCTGCTGACCTTTGAAATTCTGACAGAAAAGACCTGACCTCTCCTGAGAAACTGCGCAGTTTCTGCTTCCAGTAACCTGCAGCTTTGAGGCTCTGCACTGGTGGAGTCCAACAACACAATCAACATAGCTGACCTTTTAACTGACACTGTTGCCCTTTCTACAGAAAGATGTCCTCTTCTCCTCGTTTTATCCTCTTTAGGTTCACATTTAATTGTTGCAAAACAGGATCTAAACCAGTCAGGTGGTCTATGACTGCCTCCGATCAGGATAAAGATGGAAAGGTTTTCCAAGCTTTTCATCATCAAATTAGACATGACAGCTGTGAAATTATTTACAGGCAGGATCTTCCTTTAATCTTGTTTGTGTTTGCTTCTGAGTTACAGCTCACCACAGTGACGAGTTAGAGAGAAAGCTTTGAGTTTAACTATAGATTTGTGAGCTGTGATTAAATACAGGAACATTTCTGCAGCATTTAGGCTTAATCCCACTTCCTTGTGTTGCCCTAAATTTCAGTGGATGCTTCTAGATGTTCTGCATCATTAAGACCAAGAGACACAACAGACAGGGTCAGGTATAAAATGCAAAAGAAGACATGGCTGTCTACATAAACTGACAGGCCAGGCAAGCAGTGCAGTAATCAGAGAAGGAGCAGAGGGAACTATGGTAGCTGTGGAGGAACTGTGGAGATCCATAGTTCAGGTCGAAGAATTTGCACACTCCACAACTCTGACCTTTTTGGAAGAGTGACAGAAAGAAAACTATTGTCAACCATAGCCATAAAAAAAATCAGGTTGATGTTTTCTACAAGCCATGATTGAGAACTAGTAAACATATAGAAAAAGGTCTTCTGATTAGATCAGATTCAGCCTGTTCTTTTTGGACTACTGTGAGGACGAAAACTAACACTGCACATCACTTCAAAAAGAAAAAAACAAAACAAAAAAACAACAAAAAAATCATCCCCACATTGAAACATGGTGATGGCAGCATCATGCTGAGGGAAATATTTGTTAAAGAGGGAACGAGAAGGTGGTAAGAGTTGATGGGAAGATGGATGGAGCTAAACACAGGACAATCCTGCAAGAAAACATGCAGCTAGAGCTACAATAGAATAGTTAAGATCAAAGCATATTCATACTGTTTGTCAGAATGGTCCAGTCAAAACCCCAGCTGCAACCCAAATGAAAATCTGAGGTAAGACTTAAAAATGAATGTTCACAGAAATTCTTCATCCAATCTCATTATGCTTGACCAGTTTCGCAGAGAAGAATGGACTTCACTGTCCTTCACTGTTGATATGTCACATAAAATCCCAAATCTGAGTAATTAAAGCAAAACTCTGTGGATCATTTAGAGTCAATTTAACATTTTTAGCTCACAAGACATGTTTCAGTGAAAAAATCTGAATGTTTATGGAAACTGCATGTCAGAACTGTGATGTCAAGGAATATTTAATCTGAGAGTTTAAGATGAAACTAAATCAAATTTCGCTCTCCCAGAAATGGCCGTCTGATGCAATTGGTTCCTATATGAAAAAGACGAGGTCCCTGCTGGAATTCAGTTATGTTTTTATTTTAATAACACAGACTAATTCAAGTTGTTGCATCTGTTATCTGCTGGGCATTAGTGATGCACAGCAGAAACTAATTCAGTGTCTCGTTTGAAGTCAAATCTGTTAAATCCTCTGTTCCCTGCGTTTCCTTGTTTGGAGGTGGTACATGAAAGTAAGAGAGCGCCTGTTCCTTGTCTCCCTGCAGTTCTTCACACACTCATTATGTGCAAAGCAGCTGCTAACAGTGATGTGGCTGGAGGAAACACACCTGCAGTGTGTCGGTGGTCTCAGGTTTCACCTGATTGTTGAGCACTTGGCTCAGCGGGACATCGGATTCGACGATTGGCTCTGTGTCTTAATATTACAGTCATTACATTAGGCCTAATGACTCTGTAGTAAATCTGCTTGGAAGCAGAACCACATTAGTGAGGATGATTATGTGGCAAAGCTGCTAATAGCTCATTTTCAGTGTTCACAGGAAATTTGATAAGCAATAAAATCTACTGATGAACCAATAATCTGCTGTGATAGGCCTGAGGGTAAACACATTTTTTGTGTGTTTTCCAGCAGTTTTAAAATAATAAGATGGAAATAGTCCACACATAAAAAAAAACAGTCACGAGGGACAGAAAGCCTTCTTCTACTTCAAACGTGTTTCTGTCACATTAGGAAAAATTAGTAGGTCTAAAAATGACATACGGCATCTTACACTGCTTCATAATTTATTAAACAACAACTAAGTCAAAATCCACAAAGCTAAGTCCAACTCATGATCCAAAAGCTTGTAGAACTACCTTTAGCAGCACTAACGCAGCAGCCGTTTGGCTTCATCAGTCTCTCACAGCAGTGTGGAGCAATTTTGGTCCAGTTATTCTTTCAATATTGCTTCAGTTAATTGAGTTTTCGGCACAGCTCTCTGAAGGTTCCCTCACAACATTTCAATCAGGCTGAGGTCTAAACTTTCATTAGACAATTGTAACACCTTGATTCTTTTTCTTTTTCAGCCATTATGTTGTTGATTTGCTGCTGTGTTTAGGATCATTGCCCCATTGATGACCCAGGTCAGGCTGAGATTCAGCAGTCAGATAGATGGGTTCACATTTTACTCTAGAATAGCTTTCTGTTCAGAGTTCATGGCCCATTTAATAACTGAACTGTCTGGGTTTTATAGCTGCAAAATTAGTCCAAATCATTTGCCTATTGGCTGTACCAAGAACAGGAGTGGCAGATATTTCAAGCTCACAGCTGACAGTTAAAACTCCAACATCTCCCAGACTACAGAAGGAAGTGTAATGGTTTGCAGCAATAAAATCTAGCTGAAATTACCAAAGTTTACGATCTGTGTTTGGAGATTTTTATACCTTTCAGCTGCTCTATTTTCTGATCCACAAAGTTTCTAAAAATGATGCGCAACACCAGCTGCTTAAAAACTAGAAGACTCTGGAGAAAATGGATCAATTAAAACCAAGAAACTTGCAGATGTCTATAAGAAACTTTTGATGTTTATATCCATTCAAACTTTAATCATCATCATCATCATAACTTAGTTTTTATCTTATGCAGCCATTTTAGTCATGAAGGTGAATCTTTGGAACACATGAGATTACAAACACTGTTAGGAGGACATCTTAAAGAGGATGTGATATGATAAAAGTTTCTTTAATCTTATACATTTATTGAGCTACTGATGGATGTCATGTCTTCAGAATGGTAAATGGCCTGCACTTGCATAACACTTTATCAAGTCCAAGGACTCTAAGGCGCGACAATACAATCATTCACCCAAGCTATGCTGTTTCCTTTTTCCCCCGTGTTTTTGAGTTGTGAATGAAAAGGTTAAAAATGACCAAAATAATAATAAAAAAGAGACTGTTTGTACATGCTGGATGAGCAAAGCTTAGTTTGGTTGTAAAGCCAAGCTGATTAAGACAATGAGACCTTAGGAAACTCCATCAACTCATTAAAAATTGGGACTTTTTAGTCTTGAGGCACTGGTTACAAAACGTTAAAGGAAAGAGGCTTTTCTGTTTATTCTGATTCAAGCAGGTCAAAAGTGTAACAAAGTGCATGGAAATATGGTAACTGGACCTTTTCAAAGTTTAAAACGATGAAAACTGAGAAGCTGCTGCAGATTTAATTTTCTAATGTGTTGTTTTAGCAGGTAGCTGTGAAAAGACAACTAAAGAACCCTCTTCAGGTTCACCAGTAGCCTATAATCCATCTACACACAGTGAAGTGTACAAAGAATAGGTTTAATCAGGCTTTCTGAAGAGAAAACAAGAGAACGAGGACTCATCCTCCCCCGACATCCAGCTGATGGGAAAACACGACCTCGCCGAACTGAAAATGACATTCAGGGGAACTTCTGAGAGGGTCTCCTGTCCTGCAGCTCAAACACAGAGAGCCTTTTTGTTCCACTCTGCAGCTCTGATGGCTCTCCTCAAAGCGTGGCCACGTCAGGTAGGAATCAGCGCAAGAGCAACAATTACACACTCCACTGAGTCTATCAGCAGATGGGAAACATGTAAGAGTGTGATACAGATACACACAGATCCACTTAGCAGGTTCTGAGTGTTTGAGAGGGAAGTAATCGACCTTCAGTTGCAGAAGAAGAAAAAGACATTGGAGATAATGAAAGATTCACACTAAAGAACATCGAGTTCAGAACTGATTGTTAAGACTTTATTATATTATAGATGACACAATCTTTAAAACACAGGCAGCCAGAAAAGTGTGAAGCTAGTTTTGGTCACTCTGTGTTCTCCAAATACACACCTCAGATTTGAGCTGTAGAATATCTAACTGCTTTTCAGCGGATCCCTCACTGATCCACAGAATTACTCCCTGCATCTTTGTGTTCACACGAGTGCTTTCTTGCTTGACGTCATGATAAAATAAAGAGAACTGCCAGATGACACCTGTGAAATGCATGCAAGACTTAAGGATTTTTATCCTACTGGAAGATTAACCTGCGCCCCAGTCTCAAGTCTTTTGGATTGTCTAACAGGGTTTGATTTAAGATTGTCCTGCATTTAGTTCCATCCAAGAGTTCTTCAGTCAAGACAGGGACACCTGTCTTGACTGAAGAAAATCAACCCCGCATCATGATGTGGCTACCACCATGTTTTACGTCATTATTGTGTTTAAGGGTGTTTTGCTCCTCACTGCAGGACAAACATTAATATATATTGCAGGGGTACTTAAATAGAATCTTAAAAGGCAGACGAGTCAAAGGTCCATTTTTTTTATGGTCAAAATACAGTTGTATTAAAAATGACTCAAACATCTCAGGAATTTGAAGATAAAATATGTGCTGAGATGAAATAAAATGTCTGTTTTAGCTTAAATTAACCCCTTCTCAGAATTTGAAGGTATACAAGGATATCAGGATCTCAGGAATCAAAATGCAATCAAAACTACTTCACATTCCATGCAACGTTGAGTGAGCATTCTGTTGGCTTTCTTGTTGTGTCATAGATGGAACAAGAAGCCTCCTTGCAGCTTGATAAAATCCTAGTGCAAATATTTATGTTATTCTTAATTCAGACCTTTGAGAAAATGTCTCATCGCTTGTTCTCATAATGCAATTTGAAATTGGAAACTTTTATTGTATCTATGGTTTCCTGGCAAAAACAAGCACATCAGTCTAGTGCTGGCTTGGAGATAGAATAAATTCAAATTGTTCATTCTATTTGTCTTTAAATTGTCGATTTTATTTTCTTTTTCAATTTTTCCTTTTGCAGCGAAATTGGAACATGTCATTATCCTCCAATCAAGGCTCCTACTACACAGGAAGTATCAACCAGCCAACAGCTCTGAAATTAAAAGTAAACACATGACACCAACACTGAACCAGTAATAACATGGAGATGGCTGGCTGACAACTCAACATCTAAGGGTTTTCCTGTTATTATGGAAACACAGTGCAAGCAGTTCTGGGATGGAAACATGGATATAGTTTAAAAAAAAAAAAAAAAAAAAAAAAAAACCTGCTTGGGGACCACAAATATTTAGGCCAGATGTAAATCCCTGGCTACCTATTGAAAGCCACTTTTACACTGGGATTAAAATACAGACAGGTAGACTCTTTATTACTATTATTTACTACTTAAGTGAGTTTTGCAGGCATCAGTTGCACTACATTTATTTTAGAGTATCGGAGTAATGTATAGGACTGATAAGTCTACAAATAGATGCTGTACATTTCAGATTTTTATCTGTTAAAGTATTTTAAAAACCATGCATTATTTTATTCCACTTCATATCATGTGCTACATTGCTTGGGTGCAACTTGGGTGCTTGTTCAGCTTAGGGAATAGGAGAGATGGTTCTCCTTCACAGTTTTATTTCTATCCCAGAGAAACAAAGCCGTGCTAATTATGAGGTCCTGAAAATCTGATGAGGTTCAAAAAGTACATTAAGAAATATTAAAACTACCTTCAGTTCAACGAGATTGTTAGTATTTTGTTAAAACTTGGAATTTTTTCCTCCCACTGAATTAACATTTTCAAAATAAAAGCTTACTTACTACATTATTCAGTATTAGATTATGCTGCAGCAATAAAAGATGAAGTTATTTTCAGGCTTTTTACATATCAGCTGGTCGGTGAATGAGGTGGGTGCTCTATGTTCTGCTGTTTGACATCAGGCAGAGAGGATATTTAAATAAACCAGTGGCTGGTCAGAGAAAGGCAGAGAGGAGCAACACATTTTCCACACTTATAAGACATTTATTCATTTTTATCTTCATCTACATTGTTCAGCAGTACATGAAGGTATTACTGGAGACAATGTTGGAGTGTCCTTTGTAGTAACATGACAAAATATGTCTGAAGCTATAACAATTCATAAGATAAGTCAGGATTTGAAGCTCTATTCTAATTAAGGAAAACTGCTAGAGACTTTGAATTCAGCTAAAAATAAGGAATACAAATGATTTGTCTTATAAAAGGAAAGAACTTCAGTTAACAGAGATAAAACTGGATTTTCTTACATCACTACAAAAGCCACTGTTAGAGGTCAATATTTTATCTTAAAATAACTTGATGGATAATTAAAGCAGCTGCAGATCACAGACTGCTTGCAGTCTTCAGACATCTCTTAGTCACGAAACAGAAACCGTCTGCAGCAGCTCAGATAACAGCACAGTTTATCTGCAGGTCAGCAAGGTGATAGCTAACACACACTACAGATAAATACACACACCTAACATAAACATACTACTGATCAGGGAAGGAGTGAAGACTGGTTGCTCTGAGACCAAGACCAACACCAAGACCGGACCTTCCAAGACCAGATCTTCCGAGACCAAGACCAAGACCAAGACTGAGGCCGAATGTTTATAATGTTGACAAATATTTCAGGACATTGCTTTTTGTACACCACAAAATGCAAAAACTAATGGAAAAACAGTTAATTACTCAATCAAAACCACTTCTTGGTATTAAATTTATAATGGTCATAATAAATTAATGCTTATGTTAATAAATACATCTATACAGTGTCACACATTTCCTAAACTTAAATAATCAACTTATATTGCACAAGCGTTATATGATAAATTTAAAAAACAATGAGAAATTAGACTGATAAAAATTGTCATCTTTAAAAAAAAATCTTTCCTCTTGATCATCTAAATAAAAGCCATTCAGAAGAGCATCAGATGTTATAAAACACACATGATGGACATATTCAATTATTATGAATTTTAATATTATTATTAGACCATGCAGGCACGCAGATTGCCTCACAAGGGGTATTCCAAAACCAGGGGAGCCAATAGAATCTGTGGGATTTACAAAAATCATGTAGTCAGCAGGGATGATGCAGGGACAACAGATTACAGGAGTCAAGTGGGAATATTTTCCTCTGAAATCAAAAGTATGATTTCAGAGAATTTTATGTTTTTTTGCTTGATGAGCCTTGTTTTCTTCATCAGCTGCTCGTTGAGCCTCAACCAGCAGTGCAAAACTCACTTAATACTTGAGTTTTGCATGTAGAGTAGTGATGCAGGTGATGCAGATTTAGCTTCTATTTACATTTATTATTATTATTATTATTATTATTATTATTATTATTTAGCTGCTTGTTGAAACTGGATGGTGTGGTGCATATTTTTTGAATTATTACTTACTTTTCCTTGTTTCAGCTGTAGCTGTCTAGTAAAACTAGATGTTGTCCCGCTCACTTTGCATATTGTTAATCCTGGCGGAGGACAAAATTTACAGGTGGCCTGGTGTTTATTTTTCTCCTTTACTCTCCTGTCTTAAAACTCTTCATGTTTTATAAAGCAAATTTAATCCTTTTCTGCGGTCAGATGCAGGTGTTTATTCAACAAAAGCTAGACCACACCACATGTAAACACAAAAATTTGGCCCTTGGATTTAAAAGCGCTCTTTTAAATCCAAGGGCCAAATGCTGTCTGGTTTTGTAAACAATCACATGCAATAAGATTTCCCTGTCATTAACAATAATAACATTGTATTTTTTCTGAGATTGTGGGATGCAGCTGTGCTTTGATCACTGCTTGTAATTCAGCTTGTTGTGCCTCTGTGGGTGAAGGGAGTTAAGTTTCGTAATTTTGAAAAAAAAACTATTGAGTCTCGAACTGGTCTTGACCCAAATTGTTGAATGAGACCAAGACCAAGGCATAACAATCCGAGACCGAGCCCAAGACCGGGAAGAAACAGATCGAGACCGGTCTCGAGACCTCCATCCCTGCTACTGATAGACACAAACACACAGTACATGTTAACACATATACACACACACACACTTACACCACAGATAAATACAAATCAGAGATGGTGACTCAAGTTCCAAACTTGAACTCAAGTCACAATTAATTCCCGAAAACAAAAGCTTTAGATTTGTCTCATACTTATAACTGGACTTGGACTTGAGCTTGTAGTCTGTGATTTAAGCTTTATAAATAATCTTTATCTCCTGTAGTCAACAGTGAAAGCAGGATAGTTTGTAAGCTACAGATTTAGGTCCAACACATGGTACTCTGGATGCACATATCTTACTATCAAAGGATGCTCTTGATTATTAGCCAGTGGCCTTCACGGACAATGGGCTATAAATGGAGCAGCAGAGATTTTGGCCCAGTCCTCCATATAGATATTTTCCAGATCTTTATAGTTTCAGGGTAAGACAAAATTTCAGCTCCTTCCAAAAATGTTGTATTAGGTTCAGCTCTGGAGGCTGACGAGGCCACTTAGCTTAGTTGCTCTGGCTGTGTGTTTTGGGTCATTGTCATACTGGAAGACCAGCCACGACCCATCAATGCTTCAATGAGAGAAGAATGTTGTTGCTCAAAATCTTGTGATACATCCATCCTCTCCTTAATATTGTGTAGTAGGGGTGCGCGATACTGTGAATTTTGATATCGATCCAATACCAGGTAAATAGTATAGGGCTAGTATCGCTAATACCAATTCTGAGACCGATAGTTTTTCTTGAAATGTCATTATCATTGAATTTTTTTGGTGATTTGACATAAGATTTTAGGAAAAGAAGTCTTTTTTTTTTTATTAAATAACTACAATATAACACAATGTAGCTGAAATAAATAAAGTAATTACCTTTCACACCTTCAACATACAAATTTTGAAATGTTTGTGCAGACACTATTAGAATGACGCTTCGCTTATGGGGGAATTACTCAGATTGTATTTGAAAGAAAGCAGACATTTTGAGTGCAAATGTTACAAAGGTATGAAATCCTGCTCTCAAATTGAAAATGTAAGCTCTTGATATTTGGCATTTTAATTCCTGCATATGCACTGACATGAACTCTGTGAGCAAATTCCAGTAATTTGCTGGACATATAGAAAAGAAACTGCAAACAAAAGTATCTATCTCATCACTCAAGTATCAGTCAGATACCAATATTTACCTTGGTATCAATAGTATCGACATTTAGATTGGTTCACCCATCCCTGTTGTGCAGTCGCCCTGTCCCCTTTGCAGAGAGGCACCCCCAAAGCATGATGCTTACACCCTCATGCATTACTGTATGGATGGTCTTCTTGGGGTTGTACTCATCCTTCTTCTTCCTCCAAATACAGGAAGTGGAGTTTATTCCAAAAAGTTCTGTTTTGGTCTCATCTGACCCCAAGACCTTCTTCCATGCCTCCTCTAGATCATACAGATGGTCATTAGTAGACTTCAGATGGGGCTTAACATGTGCTAGCTTGAGCAGAGGGGCTTGAATGCACGGCAGGATTTTAATCTATGACGGCGTGGTGTGTTACTGACGGTAACCTTTGAGATCGTGGTCCCAGCTCTTCAGATCATTGATCAGGTCATGTAGTTCTGGGCTGATCTTTCACCTTTCACATGATTATTGATATTCCACGAGAAAGAGATTGATAGTCATAATAATAACAATAATAATAATAACTCAGTTCAGAAATTAAGCCAACAGCTGTTACCTTCTTACCAAGCTGTTTGCCTATTGTCCTGTTGCCCATCCCAACCTTGTGCAGTTCTACAATTTTGTCCCTCGTGTCCTTAGACAGCTCTTTGGTCTTGCTCTCGGCGGAGAGGTAGCTAACTATGCTATCTTTGGTTATTTTCATGGATTTAGCTTAAGAAATGGAAATTAATTTTGTCTTTGTGAGGCTGCTGGTAAAGAGCCAAAAGATCTAATTTAATTATTAGCCAAGTGGACCATTGCATATCAACACATCACTGGTTCACACCTTGAGTTTCTTAGACTTTTTCTGCCAGAATGAATCTGGGGTCAGAATTAAGTGGTTTAGCAAACCAAAAATGGTCCAGTAGACCATAAAAAACGAAAAACAACATTTTAAAAGATTTTCTGAAAACTCAGAAACTGGTCAAAAATACAGATTTTTTTTTAACTGAGGATCAACTAGGTCTATGACAATCCATGGAAAAGATCCATGAAGAGATGTCTATCAACACATCAACAATCTGGCTTTGCCTTTAGAAAGAGGGATTCTAAAATTAGATTTTCAAGGAAAAAGTGAAGGATGATGAATAAAAAACATTGTGTAAAAGCCTGAAAGGCTTCTGAACTGTTTGTGTGATTCGTGCTAAGAAACAAATAATTTAGCCTTGAGACGTTTTTGCTTTTAGATGTTTGGAAAGGTTTGATTCCAGAGATGTTGTGCTGACTGTAAAAGCAGAGAAATATAAGAAATATAAAATGACAAGAAGGATCACGGACTGTAATCTAAGCCATTCCATCCATCCATCCATTGCAGTTCTTCTAGTAAGTTCCGAGTCATTCCAATGGGACACGATGGATCTAAAGAGGCATCCTGAGCAGATGCCTGAACCAATCTAACTGATTCCTTTTGATGTGGAGAAGCACTGGCTCAACTCTGATTTCTCTCTTTTGGCAATGTTTTCATAAGTATTAATAAAGATTAAATTAAAACTATCATGAAAAATAAAATATTCTGTGTGCAATGACTTCTCTACCCCTGCGCTTGGTCTCAGGAATCCCCCCCAGTCCACAAATAAAACCTGACCGACCTCTAAGTTTTTGAGTTTAATGATTCACATCGCAGCGACTTTATAGCGATCGCTCATCCTCATAAAACAGCTGTGCAATTAGGATATAAAGATGTGTCCTCACAAGGTGAGGAATAACTGGACCCCACACACACTGCAGATCCCTCTGATTGGCTCTTTGTGTGCTCACCTAAAGCATAGCTCAGGTCAGCAATTTAACCTATTCCCAGAATCAAACCAAGAAGTAACCATGACAGCAGATGAGTGGGGTTAAGTGGGTTATTGGCTCAAGCTGAATGAGATCACAAAAGTTCTGTGCTGCTGTGAATAATTTAAACACAGCATAGTAACAGCCGACAGTCACCCACCGATACTGGAATATCTGGGATTGCTGCATCCTAGAATCTCTTTGAGATACACTTTCAATATAGCATTTTCACAACCAGGATTTCAACAAGGCATAACACTATACATCCCAACAAAAACATCTCAGCAGCAGGAACAGGTTCAACCACAATAAAACCAACTTTAAACAAAAAAGTCCAGCTTCATGGCAAAAATTCACATTTTTGGAGTAAAAACTGCAACTTTAATGCAGTTCACAATTAAATCCTCAGTTAACCCTCTGATCCTTTTCATATTGATAAAAACCTTTCCAATCTGAAGGCAGCTGAATAGAACAACATTTGGACTAGGTCTGAATGAGACATTAGGCTCTAACTCCACCATTCTTCTGTGTTTTTAGTGTTCAAACATTTATGAATCTACCCAGGATAATCCTGAATCACTGCAGCTGGACATAAATCTTTAGTGCTAGCTGTTAAAAAGGACAAGAACCAGACAGCCATAGCAAATGGTTCTGAAATTCACAAAAATATGAAAAAAAACCCCAGCTCTTTGAAGACATGAAATAAATAGTTAGACCAAAAATTACAGATATGATGGTAAGCTATATTATTTAGCTATTATTTGTTCAACTGAACACTCTGGCTTTGTAAAACGTAACTCAAATTAAGCTGCAATCTTGTAATGAGTGATGTACCTTTTTTTCAGGTCAAATAGAAGCCCCCCCACAAAATAAAACTGAGAAACATCCCAGTCAATTCTTTGTTCCAACTCCTCTGACATTTCTTGAATCCTTTGAGGACTTTATTGATGAAGAACAAGCCTCTTCATCAATATGATTCCAAGGTCCAGCAGCTAACAAATCAGCTCTTCAACATGGAAATATTTAGTAATTTTTCACATTTTCTCCAGAAACTTCCAGTTGGATTGACATCCAGATGGTTTATTGGCCATGTTGTTGAGTTGTTCTGTGTTTTCTTAAGTCGGAATGCTCTTTACTCAATGAAAATGACTTCATCATCAGCAAACCATCTTTGGATTAATTGGATGAGGAAAAAGTCCAACTGTGTATTTCCTGACCTTCATCTGTCCTACTTCTTTCCCTGAACTGTGGCTTCAGATCATCTAATGACTGTGACTTAGCTCTACATGTAAGATGATGGCACTGAACAAATATTCCAGCACCATCTCCATGACTTATCTTATGACTTAAAGCTGCAGTATGTAACTTTTATGAAAAACATGATTTTTAAAATGAGTGTGTGAAACATGAGTTATTTTAAATTATCATTATATCATGACAGTATAATATAAGACAGATAATCTGTGAAAAAAATCAAGCAGCTCTTCCTTCTCCCAGTGCTCCCAGTACTAACTGCAGAAATACACTACTCAGTCAGAAATAACCAATCAGAGCCAGGAGGAGGGTTTAAGTGCTGTCAGTCACCCTCGTGTATACACACACACACTGCCTTTTGCTCTCTGCTACATTACAGCTGGTTCACCACAACATAGGCTGCCACTAATGCTAAGGCTTGTTAGCATGACCACCCATGACGGCGGATAAACAGTTTTCATGGAACAGTAAGTTGGTTTTTCACCATTAGCATATTTAGCAGCGTGTACACGAGGGTGACTGACAGCGCTAAGACCTCCCTCCTGGCTCTGATTGGTTGTTTTAGGTCGGGAATGGTGTATTTCTTCAGATGGCAATAGTACCTCAGGGAGGAGGTGGAGGAACTCAATCATTTCATAGAATACCTGTCTCACACCGTACTGTCACAACATGAGGACAGTTTAAACAAATATGCAAAAAAATATTTTTGTAAAAGTTACATAATGCAGCTTTCAGTCCCACTTTCATCTAATTCATCCACATTCCATGACTATTTCTAATCAGCCCACTAAACCCCTGTTAATGAGTTGTTATTTTTTGGCCTTATTTTCTTCAGCTAAATTCTCCCAGTTCCTCAACAATGTCTGTTGTGTCTGTTCAGCCGTCCTTAACCTCTGTTGTTGTTCATTCTATGCTTTCCGGAAGATTGCTTCAAGTCTTATGTCTTGATGCTCTGATGCCTTCCTTGGTCCATTGAATGTTCCCATTTTCTGGCTTTAGTGTAGCTCAAGCTGGCTGGGAAAATCTGACATGTTTCTCTAAACTCCGTACTGATTTACTTTCTTTACACAGTTCCAGTTGCATCTCCCTGATTGGTTCGTTAAGCTCCGCCAGCTCTCTATTGTTAGCAAAATTAGACTGGTGTTGGTATTTGTTTCAGAAATTCAAGTTAATTTCACCATTATAAGTTGTTTCAGGAGATTTCTATGAAGTCAGAATGTTCAGCTGCTAAATAACAGTTTGGTGTCATATCTGAGATTTTATTGACTGAATCTCCTCCAGGAGAGAACATTTCATATTTTCTTTTACCAGGACCTCCATAACATGTCACAGGTTTCTGGACCTTGAATAAAATCTAAGAGACAGTTGCAGTTCATTTTTAATATGAATAATCCATTACCACACATAGAACACTGAGTTCTTTGTCTGATTAATCACATTGAAATGATGCACGGATGACAAACAGAAAATGTTGTGCTGTTGATGTTGTAGTTGCCTTCAGATACAGATCTAATCTTGTAATGAATAAAACACTTTAATCAAATTTATCAGCAGAACACACTATAGTAAATGCAAGCTACATCTTCATAAGTGAGGATGAACTTCTTCATCATGAGCATGGCAACAGAAATTTGCACTTTGTGCAACCAATGTATGCGTGTGTCTGTGTGTGCACGCTTACCTGTCCAGGCTGAGCGAGGATCGATAGATTCCTGTGGGATACAGGGGCTTCAGGTCTCGGATCAGAGCATCTCCTGCTGGCCGCTGGTTCCACTTCTGAGCCAAGCGGGAGATCTTACTGTCCGACCTGATGCAGAGAAACAAGGAAAGAGACGGGAATCAAACTGTGTCACAGTGATGGGAAACAGGGTGTTCCGAGAAATCCGACAGCTTCCACCGTCCTCACATTTACTCCCCAGACAGAAAGGAAACAAGCTCAGATCAAACAGGGTTCTTTCAGATTCCTACGGGGAAAAAAAATCACCACCAGAGACACTAAAAGATGAATTCTGATCTCAACAAGTGTCTTTGGGTAGCAGGTGCAGCCCGAGCTTCTGACAGACAGCAGCAATAAAAACCAGAATGACAGGTGTAGCTCTCCTCTGAGTCTTGTTCCTCTGATGGTCCTGTACCAGACCTCACCGATGGGTTTTAGCTCCACACACACCTGTTCACTCAGAACTCAGTTTGCAGAATTTGACTGATTCCAGCTAAAATCCTCTCCCAACTTCCTCAGCGCTCCTATACTCACTGAAGGAACCAGCAGGAAGATCAGCAGCAGATTTATCCCAACGTTCCAGCCTCCTCTGCCGGGTTAAACCTCTCAGACTGATGCCTTGTGGCTGGTTTTCCGATGCTTTGGAGCATCTCTGCAGGAGGAGAGGAATCTCCAGCAGGTCCGGGGTAGAAACGAGCGCATCTATTCGCGCCGTGCTTTGGAGTTCTGGCTGAAACACCTGTTCACCGGCGAGTGCATCGGCACGCATACACACTTTCACACACTCAGACACACATAGGGAAGCAAGTGAGATGGAGGAGGGGCGGCGGAGTGAAAGGGCTGAGAACAAAAGGGGCAGAGCTAGGGGAGGTGACGGTGAGAGGAGGTGAGATCACTGATGCTCCAGAGGAAGGAGAGAACTCTGCAGTAGAAAAGACAAATAAGGGAAAAACAGAAGAATATTACAGTAGAAAGACATGAGCCACAGAAAAGAGCAGGGGAAACAATGAAAGCTCGAAAGCTTGAATTTAGTTAGATTCATTTATTTCTTGTAACACTACAGAATCTTCACTCAAGGTCTACAACCTTAAATCAATAAAGTTGAGCATTCTTAAGAAAACCTCAAAGATTTTTCATAAGCAGTGTATTAAAAAAATCTTCTTCAATTAAAAGTTTAACTTTTAAAAGAATAAACTGACTAAAAATAAAAAAGTGTATTGCATTTAAAGAAAAACGACATAAAAATATTTTTTTCTTTCAAAGAAGCAGGCTTCTCTGAAGATCCAGGTGATCCATTTGAACAGATGAACACCTGTGGAGTCGTAGAAGTTGTGGTTCCAGGGGGGTTGCTCCAGCTTATGAAGAATCAGATCTTTCCCTCTTTCTGGGAATGTTTACGCCAAGGTTTTGGAGAAGAAACTCTCATTGTTGCTGCAATCCTTTCCATAGAGAGTGCCCCTGGGGCAGCCTGTAAGGGGTACTGAGGTTGATTTCAACTGGCTATCAGTAAAACTAGAGCTTTTAAAAAATGGAGCTTTGCACTATTGCTGCAGGTTGGACTTTTTCAGGACAGCTTAGGGTGTCTGATCACATCGTTAGTGGGCTGAGGTATGTTGGCTTCCCTCCTGGAGCTGTTATCTCAGCAATCTCATATTGGATAAGTGGAGGATGGTGGATAGATGTGACAAAATGTCACTAAATCATTTCAGCATTGGATATTTTTAGCTTCAAAATGTCTTGAGAATTTCACAGAGCAGGGAGAAGTAGTTTCTCTGGGATGTGATGCAGCATGACAAGAGAATGGATGGGTAACATGAAAAAAGCTAATAAAACATGAGACATCTCGTCTTCATTCTGTCAGGAAATAAAAGTTAAATAAACTGAAAATAATTTGTGCTCAAACTTAGTTGAATTCAGTGGAATAAAAGCTGGTCTTTGGTCGTTTTTTTGGAGCAAACAAACACGAAGCATCACAGACAACATCTGAGTCCTGATACTTCCTAATGATCTTTGCACCGCTGTGAGAGTTGGCTTCTAACCCAAACACAGACACTGATTTATACTGCTTCCTGGATATCAGACTTTGTTTTTGTGATTTAGTGCATGTGAAAATATCCAAATTCTTCTCTGCAGAAATATTTTTAAGAAAAGCAACCTGGTTCCTTTTCCTGCAGGTTTCACATATCCCTTCAACACAAACTGCACCAAACTAACTCATCTTTCCCTTCTCTGCTCTTCCAGTAGGATTAATGTTTGGGTTTTAAAAATGTATCTCATCAACAAATAGACAATTTGCTCCAGATTTAGAGAAGATATACTGTAAATTGGTGCTGTTTATCCATTTATAGTCTGAAGCTCTCTCTGGTCACAGCTGCTCAGTGTCAGACTGTGACATCCTTCGGACTGAGAATAAAACACCTCCAAGAAGCAGCAGCAGCTTCTAATGATGTCCCTCTCACCTTCATATGTTTCTGAGCAGAAATGTCGTCTGGCTAAGATCCTGAAACTTTGAGTGTGTAAATTTGATCAAAATTCCAACTGTTGACTTAATTTTTTATTTAACCACCATCAGTCTGACATAACTTACTTATTTTTGGATCTAGTTCACAGAAAGCCACCTTTTCCCACAAAATGCTCAGTGTCACTTAAAAGTAAAAACTCCAATTTACAAGAAAGATGACAGAATCACCTTCAGAAAAAAAAATCTCCTTTAATCATTTTGAACCACCTTGATATAACATGTTTTGTGTCCAGCGATGAGATGACAACACTGATGTCTCTCACAGCCTTTTACAGTATGTTTTGTTTTACTAACAAGGGACTGCAGACAGTTTTGTAAAGCTGAAAGGCCAGTCTGGATCATTCAGCAGTTTTTTCTATCATTCAGAACTTCAACACACACCCTTTTGCTGATGATTCCTTTCCAGTACTTGTGAACACTTAGTTTTGAAAACAATAAAATATGCCATTAAAGGATATAAAGCAACTCAGATTTATTATTTAGGTTTAAACCATCTGGCAACAGTGAAAACTGCATGACACAAGAGGCCTCGTAAAATGGGAAACAAGCTTATAGTTTGAATTTGAGTTTGTTTGTGTTTTTAAATATGTATTACAAGTAAAGAATAGTTTTTTGTATGTGGTACAGGAAACCTCCTTTTCACAGAGAAAATAAGGAAATTCGAGCCTTAAATTCCAGTTTCATTTTGGTCATCAACAACACAAGCAGCAGCTAACTGCATACAGCTTTGCTAAAAACACTGTGGAAAGACTCCCATCAGGGGGAGCATGACAGGCGGTTGTAGTATGTAATAAGCAGAATCTTCAAAACAGATATCAATTCAGATATCCATCTATCCATGGAGCAACAGAGAGACACACAGGACAAACAAATATGCACACACAAACGCTCATACCTATGGACACTTACGTTTTTAGAATGTGGGATAAAGCTGGAGTACCCAGGGAGAACCCAAGCATGCACAAGGAGAACATGCAAACTCCATACAGAAAGATGTTCTTAACCCAGGACGTTCTTGCTGCAAAGGCAACAGTGCTACTGACTGCACCACCATAAAGCACACTCAAAAATGATATCCAACATTTAAGTCTTGCAAGTCAGAAATGACATCTAAAGTATAAAAGGACATTATTCCATCCACAATCAAAAGTCCAGATTCTTTAGAAGAGATTTCTTCACATTCTACCAAGGACGAACGATGTTACTTTTCTCATCCATAAATCTTTTAGCCTCAGATGTCCACGGAGGGATACTTACTGTCAAGGATGAAACAAATTTGGCTGCAATCTGATTTTGTTTAAACCATGAAAAATTCATATTTCAGAGATCCACAGTTCTGTCATAAAAGATTAGTTTCATTTGTTAAAAAACTTGGAAGCCTTTACCACATATGTCTTGCTGAATGTGAAATACCTAAAGTCTAGTATCCACTTTCTGACCATTAAGTAAAATGAGTCACCAGTAACTTGAAAAATCACTGAAAACACAGTGAACCCTAATCTAAAAGGGATTTTTTTCATGTTGGGTAGGTTTTAGACAAAATCAACAATTTTTTCAGCTATTTATTGTTTTTAGGAATCAAAAAAGAATTCTTTATGAGTGAGAGGAATGAAACTGAAAATTAATCAAACAAATGAGTGCAATTTTTGCCAAACAGAAAACACATTCAAAAGTAGCTACACCTGAGACAGCTGACGCTGAAAATATTAAGTTATAAAGGAAGATTTTGACTAGATTGAATCATGATTTATATAAAGATTAAAGATAAATAAGGTTTAAAAATAATGCCAAGTAAAGGGCCTGGAGGGCAGAAGAGTCAGTTCATCTTACCGACACTGGATCTGACCCCACTAATAGGTTTTGATTTCTGTTACATGAAGGCTAAGGTAGGGATCAGTGATGTGGATTCACATCTACAGTGTTTAAATGGTTGTTGTACTTTATGGTGTCCACCTTAAATTGGTCAGCTAATCCTCCTGCAGGTCCTGGAGGAGGCTGTCGGACCGCAGAGATTCTCTTTGTCCTCGTTTATGAGTTCAGTCCAGACAAAGGCCTGGAAGCTGGACAGGAGCCTGTTGGTGTGTTTCGATATCCTCCTATCCTTCTTATCTGCCACTCCAGCTGCTTCATGTAAGGAACACAGGAAGTTGGATGATCCTAGGTTTAGCTCCAATTATCGAGGTGTTTGTGTTTTAAAAGCAAAGGGTGTGAGTGTGTGAGTGACCAGAAGGAGCAACAAGAGAACTTCTTCATAAGATCGGGAATATTTCCATTTCAACAAGGTGAAACCTTCATAGAAATTTAATTTAGAACCAAAGCATCTGATAATTCAGATATTAACTAGGATGATCCAACAAAAGCTGAAGTTGGAGGAATTCTTAGAATGTTCCAAAATTCCTAAACTTTACTGTTACTATAATTATTTTACAACACAATACAGCTATATCACACCGAATTATGGCTAAGATCAGGTTTAGTTGTAACTGGATAATTCACTCTGCAGTCTCACCATGACTTCATGATGTAGCCCTTTAAAGTGATGACAAAAGGAACAAACCAGTCTTGAAAAAGTGGTCTTATGGTGTTTTTGGACTGGAAAGTTGTTTTTTTTTAACAAGTTCCCAGTCAGAGGTACAATAGTAATGGCTCTGAAGTTGGAATTTAACAAACATGGTTGGGGGATATTTGCTGAGCAGCCCTAAGTTTTGTATCCAATATGGCTGCTACCCACATAGTGTAGTGAAAGTTGCATAAATATATGATTAATTAGCACATAACTCTGTAAAGTTTCTCATTGTTCACATGTTTCTTGAGTGTTTGAATGCATACGTTAGTGAGATAAACCTTCACAGTTGTATTACTACCACAGCAAATAGCAAAATCCATGTTTTTCAACATGCAACTATAACACACTCAGCTGTCTTCTGAGATAAATCAAATACAGTGTTAATTAATAATTCTCTTGCCTTTCAGAAGCTTCTTCGATGGACTTCAGCTGCTTTCCCCCCAGGTCAATACTTTTTTTTTTTCCATTTTCAGGGGGATGTTTTATTTGTTAAGCCACTGATTTATCATTAATTTAGGCAGTGAAGGGATTTCTAAAATCCAATTAAAACACACAATTTGTTGTTGCATAACAGACAACTCAAATAACTTACTGTACTTATTATTGGCTCTTTGTTACTCATCTAAAAGACAGGTTTTATTTTTTTTTATTTACATGTAAAAGAAGACAACAGGACTAAATGCACAACTCTGATCCATCCTGGTATCAGTACTGCCAAACATGTTTACCATCACATCCATGAAGTGCAGAGACATATGATCCATTTTAGAAAGGCACCTGAAAGTCTTACCTCCTATGGAATTTATTAAAAAGAAACAATTTGCTTCCATTATATCTGAATCATTGATAAACAAAATAAGATTTTGGCTGTGAAAGTTGAAATTTTGTTCCAGTAGAGCAGCCACAAATAAATCAGCTCCAGGTGCAATGCAGTCATTGATATTTTAATGTAACTGCCATAATCTTGAGAGGCTTGGTGCTGAAGTGGCAAATGCTTTGTTCTAGGTCCAATCTGTGTTAACCCTTAAATGAACTTCATTGTAAAAGCAGAATTCAGCCTGAACACAATGTTGTTCTTATAAGGAATATTTCTGGAATAAGAAACGTGTCTCACTTTATTTATAATGCCTAATTTCTGTTCAATTCTTCCCTCCAAAAGCTACAAAAAGTCTTCATTTTGCTGCCTCATTTACCCTGACTGTCCAGTATGAGTACATTTCCCTCTACTGCACCTTGTCCTTATGGTGGAAACCTACCACCTCCTTAACCTGAAGAGCCCTAAAGAACCATTTCATACAAACTCTCCCTACCCCCAAAAAACTAGATTTTCTGACTGAAAAATGTAGTCTGCTGCTGTTTCCAGGTGTTTTACTCTGATCTTGTTCTTCTGTATATGATATTCAAACAGACATGCTGCTTTTATATTAAACTTTATGAAGGAATTTGGGAGTTATCTTTACTTGGTACTCCACCTCCACAGTGAGGCTAAGACTGTTGGTAGAGGAGGAGAAACCTTTTTTATCTACAGAAAAATCTTATTCAGTCCTGGCCTATGAAACATACAATTCAGAGCTAACTTTTGTTGCCTTTATTTGTTTAATTCTTATGTTTTTTGTTTTGGTTTATTCAATTTTCCTTCTCTAGGACCTCTCAGCTCTAAATCTTCTGCTGAGGACTGATTTATGAAAGAGGACAAAAATCTTTGCAGATGTTAAGAACTGACCCTAAGTGATGCTTTAATAGTTTCAGGCTCTCAAAAAGAACGACAGACACCATGACTGATGATAACTGTTCTTATTGTGGATCATTGAGAAAAAGAATCATTAATCCTGAACATCCTCCCTCTCAGATGGTTCTGCTGTTAAATCTGGTACCTTCCTGTTTTTTTCTGCATGGATCTGCAGCTGCCGCAGGAAGAACGAAGCCACCAGACAATAGTTTGTTTTGACATCACAAACGTGGAACAATGGATGCTCTGGCATCCTGCCAGCCGCTGCTCAGCTGCAGCTAGCGGCTCATTGGCTGCTGTATTTTGTTTCCATGGTGCCCAAAGCAACAGGTGAGGAGGGAACAGAAACAGTTAAACATCCCTTTATAAATATTTACTGATGTTTTCATTGTTTATTCCACTTCTCTGGTTTTCTAGGAACAAACAAGTTGGAAAAATGATTTTAATCATATCTTCTGTGAGAAATACTATCATTATGAAAACATGCATCGTAGGGCAAGTTTTACACTTTCAATCACTTAATGAGAAAAACATGACAGTAAAGAGGCAAAGAGGCTGAAGAAAAATACCATATACTAATTTCAAGGTTAATAAAACTGAATTTGTGAAACAATGTTGATTAATGTGAAACATGAAACTTTTATTTTGCTCTGCAGAGCTGAATCTTCCAAACATATATTTGTGTATGTGCTGACATTTTCTGGTCAAATATAAATAACAATGAGACAAATTTAAAACTAAAAACTGCATTGAAAAATAAGAAAAAAGCCTTTTCAGCTGACAAACAGAAGCTTCTTTTTAGACCACAGAGCCCGGTTGTTGGTATTCAAGTGCCTGGATTAACAGATCATCATCATTTAATTCGCCTGTGTAAAAGAAGCTTTGAGAGTTTGCTTTGTGGATCAATACATTGTCTTAAGACATTGCCAGAGTGGCAAGACATCTGCAGTGACAGCAGAGCAGCAACAAGGGAGGAGTAACAAGATCATTTCCAAGCTACTCTGTCATTCTACTGAAAAAAAGAATATTCATAACATGAAAATGTCTACTCATCCCAAAAGTGGATGACAACTTCAAGCAATAAGAAACATTTGACCTAAAATGTGTTTATACCTCCCCTAATACTATTTCTTTTCATGAATTAAAAGTAAAAATAGTTAAACTTTATTAAGACCATGATTTAAGTTTACATCTACCACCACTGATGAGTCACTTGGCACATTGTGTCAGTTCCCCTCATAGAGGGCAAGGCTTGGTTTGGTGTTGGCTGATCTCAGAAAATGAGTCTCATTTACCTGAGCAGATTGTGCTTAATTGAGCCAAATACTTTGTAATGAGGTGATACAGGTTTACTTTTGAAATTCAACCAGTAAAACCACTTTGAAGGAATGGAAGAAACAGAAAGCCACCTCCGCTTCTCAATATTAAATACATGTGATTACGCGAACACATTTAAGTTTCTATGAAGTTAAGATACAAGATTAAAAGGGATGAATCATGGAACAGATGAGAGTTTAATTATTTTAAATGGATCCCCTGAGAACATAGTGCTGTTTTCTGTTGGTGTGTAGTGATCCGGCTTTGTTAGTCACTGTGTGTTTGCAGGTCGTTCTAGTCGAGCAGCTCTGCAACAGCACACACACAATGACTAAGAGAGTGAATCGCTGCTCTTCAGCTCCTCTCGTCTGTTTGTTTGATCTGATCAGCGGTTCTCGTTGTCACGACTCTAGTTCAGCCGGGAAAACACAGCTTTAATGGAGCGAGTATGTATGTGTGTGTGTGTGTGTGTGTGTGTGTGTGTGTGTGTGTGTGTGTGTGTGTGTGTGTGTGTGTGTGTGTGTGTGTGTGTGTGTGGAGGAGTTTATGAGTGAGTGGGAGTTTTCCTCGGAGGGAGGGTGACAGCGAGGAAATGATTCGCATCAATCACAGAGATGCTTCATCCCTGGCTTCCTGCCGTCGCGACGTTCCGAGCTGCAAGAATCTGGAAAGTACTATCAATTGATGGAGCTGAAAAATTCATTATGGCTGCTGCTGCTGATGATGATGATGAACTCCTGGCGGAATCTCAACTCTTCTGAGCCAATTAGAAACTAATCAAGTCACTTTGTCTCTCCTGAGGAACACCACATTCACACATCCTGAGATCTGCAAACAACACTTGCTTCTGTGTCCCCAGGTTGATCTTCCAGCCATGTTTATTTTTATTATTCCAGCAGAGAATCTGCTCTTGTAAGCCCTCACGTTAGCAGCTCAGTTCAGCTAAATCTCCTCCTCGTTATATGCCAGACATCCAGAACTTGGGCATTTCATCACCTGTACTGGCCCATGTCAGGAGGTCCAGTTTTCACACTGTGGTTCCTCCAGCTCCTCCTCCAATCAGCTCAAATGCCCTCAGATGCTTTAAACTACTCATTTTGTTTGAAACATATGATGTTTGACACAGCAGCAGTAGCAGCCTCATTTCGGAAGCTGAATCAGAGTCGCAGCAGGTAACATAAACCTTTCGGCTCTGAGCTTTAGTATGAGTCATCATGATGTTGGAAACTTCCGGAGCTCCAATGCAGGTTCTGTTCTTTAACTTTTACTGAAAATAATCTTGTTGATCTCAGAGCAGATGTAGTGCAGAGCAGCTTTAAACTTATTTAGTGTTACAGGCTAAAAGAAGGAGTAAGGATGGAGTTCAGCTAATGAAACTTTCTCTTGTGTCTCAGTAACAAGAAGCTCCTGCAGCTCATTCATTTGACACTGATCTGTTAATTATTATGCACATTTACCAGCTGATTTCTGTTTTTAACAGAAATCTACTCTACCAGGGCCTGCAATGAATTTAACAACTTTTTTTTACAGAGAAAATAAGAAAATAGAGGATTAATCTGCACATTCACACCAAATCCAATAATGATGCCATGCCCAAACATAACAAATGCAGAGAAAATGGCTGAATTTCACCAACTCAATCATGAAAACTTAGAAGAAATTTTAAAACAATTAAGCTCCTTCTACTGCTGTCTTGATATCCTATCTACAACCTTCCTTAAGAAAGTTCTGCTTTTCATTGCATCTAATCTGATTCAAATAGCAAACTCATCCCTCTCACCAGGTGTGTTCCCCCAGGCTTTAAGAACAGCAATTATTAAACCACTATTAAAAAAAGAACAATCTGGACAAATCATTATTGGAGAATCATAGTCTATTCTCTAACCTTCCATTCATCAGCAAAATTATTGAAAAAGCTGTGTTTTAGCAGTTAAAAAGCTTCTTAACAATGACAAACCCCTTTGATGTCTTTCAGTCCGGTTTCCGTGCTCACCACAGCACGGAAACCATACCAGAGAGTTCGTCTCTGGTACAGTACTCAGTTGGTGAATCCTACCAAAAGAACAAGGATTTCTTTGTGCCAATAGGCAACTTCTCATCGGAGCGGACAAAAGTCACATGTGGAGTACCCCAAGGTTCAATCCTGGGACCCCTCCCATTTAATATCTACATGCTCCCACTAGCTCAGATTATAACAAGTAATAACATTAGCTACCATAACTACGCAGATGATACGCAGCTCTATATTACGATGTCTCCAGGTGATTCCACACCCATCCAAGCACTGAACAGATGCTTAGAACAAATCAATGCGTGCTGAAACTTTCTTTAGCTGAACAGAACAAAACTGAAGTTATTATCTTTGGACCCAAAGGGGAACAATCTAGAGCTTCAGATATTACAGCTAGAAACTAGAGATGAGGCCCAAAATATGGGTGTAGTGATGGACTCAGACCTGAACCTTCAGAAACACATAAAGACAGTTACAAAGTCAGCCTTCTATCACCTAAAGAACATTTCCAGGATTAAAGGACTAATGTCTCAACAAGATCTAGAGAAACTTATCTGTGCATTTATTTTTAGTCGCATTGATTATTGTGTCTTCATAGGTCTGCCTAAAAAGTCAATCAGAAAGCTGCAGTTGATCCAGAACACTGCTGCTCATTTTCTCACTGAGACTAGGAAGATAGAGCACATCACCCCATTTCTAAAGTCCTTAAACTGGCTCCCTGTAGTTCAGAGAATAGACTTTAAAATACTTTTGTTAGTTTATAAATCCCTGAATGGCTTAGCACCAAAATACATTAAAGAACTGTTGTCATTGTATCAACCTTCCAAACCACTCAAGTCTTCTGGTTCAAGCCTACTCTGCATCCCCAGAAACAAAACCAAACATGGAGAAGCAGCTTTCAGTTTTATGCGCCATAAAGCTGGAACAAACTCCCATAAACACCGCAAAACAGCCAACACACTGAGTTCGTTTTAAATCAAGGCTAAAAACCCACCAGTTTAGAGCTGCCTTTGATTAATAGTAAGTAGAACATTGATCAATATTTTCGAACTATATTTGCTTGATGATATCTGCTTGATGATCCTTATGATTTTGATGCAATATTTGCTCGATGATTTTGATGATTTTCATGTATACTTGCTTGATGATTTTGATGATTTTCATGTATACTTGCTTGATGTTTTTATGATGTGAAGCACTTTGAACTGTTTGCTGCTGAAACGTGCTATACAAATACACTTGACTTGACTTTAAACCTTTTTTCATCTTGCTTCCATTGACATGTACAGCTTCACCTGGGTAGTTACAAAATTCTATTTGTAACATCACAAAGTTGTTATTGCTAGGATATATCAAAGACTATTACTCGAAGATGTCTTGGACTTTCTAAAGCTTCTAAGGACCTAAGTCTCTGGCTGTCCACTGTTGAAATCATGAAAACTATTTTTATTAAATTCCTGAACTTTCTTTTGGAGGGCAAGCAAAAAAATAACCTCTATCAATTTTAAGAGAGATCAGAATTAATTTAGTCAACCTTTTCTAAGAAATATTTTCGTAGATGTCCATTTTCTGCATTAATGCAGGTATAAAGCCAGATCAACGTGAATTTTTTAAATAATAAACCATTCAGTTCAATTATATTCTGAAATACTTGAGTTGATTATTTAAAAAAAGAAACCCTGGAAATCTTTTCAAGTTGATTGAAGTGGAGAAAACAGACTGTAGTTTGAGCAAATCAGGGCAACTTCATAGTTTTAACAAAGGTGTTCCTCAAAGATCTTAAAATTTGTATCCCTTTATTTTAAAAGGTAATGATACAGTAACATTACGTTTCATCTCTAAACAGCTAAAGGTTTCTACAAACTCACAGATGTTTGTCTTAACACTGCCTGTAGCTGATTTGGATCTCCATTCTTAAACAGATGGCTGAACTGTAGTGCATTACCTGAAACAGCTGGTAGGACTCAATCTGAGCCCAACACTGAGCTGAAGAAGACTAACTGGTCCATGAGCTGCAGAGTTATGACCTTTGTCCCTGTAAATGTGTCACATCATCACTGTCATCCTCACTGTGACTGTAAGAAACATGACTCAAGTACCAAGATGAACAAATTTTCAGATTTCCTGCATTAACAAGCAGAAAAAAAACTCTACATTGTGGTTTTTAAGAGAGTCATTTTAAAGTTTTTTTTTTCAGCTTCAGAATGAAACGATGATTGTCATGCATTAGAAACAGCAATAAAGTTCTGTTAGATTTAAAGGACAAACATTCAGACACAAGCATACCCCAGTCATATTTCTGATAATCAAGCCTGATGCCTAATTACCAAGCGGCAGCAGCATGTTTAGTCTGAAGAGCTGCAGCAGTCTGAGGAGGAGAGAGAAGGGAGAGGAATAGAGGGATGAAAGCTGCAGAGAGAGTGGGAGTTCTGCACGAGACAAAGACTGAACGACGCTTTAATGAACGTGTGACTCAAAACTTCCAGTCACGACTGATGCTGCTCATTGTTCCCGTTGCGCTTGTGCCCGTGTGAGATGTGTGAGCTCGGTTTAGGCTCTTTGTGAATGTCCTCACACACCTTTTTATACTACCTGAACAGATTTCCCTCTGACAAAAGCAAGGATGCTTGTTCACCTCACAAACCCTCCTAACTTCACACGAAACTGGAGGATTGGGTTAAATAAAAAGAGTTCAGTCTATTGAAAAGCTTTAGAATATTAAAGTGATCCCAGGTGAGAAAAACTAAAATCAAACTGTAATCTAAGGGGTGATTACTGTGGATGTCAAATTAATTATGTTCAAGCAAGGACAAGGTATACTGTCTCCATTTATAAAAAGATCATTTTAAAAGAAAACATTCAGCTGCAGACATTCTGGATGTGTTTTAACAATTCAGTCACTGTTTTTTTTTTTTTGTTTGTATGAAAGTTTCAACTAATCTGAAGCAAGTATGTTTCAATAGCTGAATGGAAGTTTAGGTTGGTCAGGAGGTGCACTTAAATTTTATCCTTTTAATAGTCCTGGTAGAGTTTGAAGACTAAAATAGTTGGTTACCAGAAGTTATCTACATCCTTCAGCGGATTAAGAGGTCATACTGTGCAGGAGAATAAATCCACAGAAGCATGTCAGTATGTTAGCATCCAGCTAGAAGACTAAGAGAACATTTTCTCCTCACTGAATTGTGATAAAAGGTTTGCATTTGTCATGTTGTATACCATATGATTCAGGGACAATATTATGCACCTGCCCATTGCAGATCTTTGCAGATCTTTGTTAAATCTTACAGCTTCCACAGCAGAGAACCAGCCAATCAGATGCTCCACTATGAAGACAGTGCAAAAAACCCTTTGACTGCAGCAAAACATGTTTTAGCTGACCTGAAGAACAACCACAGACCAATGTTGTTGCTCATTTAAAATTATGACCTATGTTAGGAGCTGCTTTTGCATTTACATTAATACTCGTTCTGGTGGAGACTCCAGGGTTGACACAACTGCCTGCAAAAAGCTGAAATCCGTGAATACTTGAGAGTCCTTCTCAAAATGCATAACAGCCTATTTTAAAAGTTCAAACACCAAATATATCTTGATATGGCTTAATACACACAGTGAAAATCATCTTGTCACTATCTCAGAAATTGTATGATATTGGATAAGGTGTAGGCATAGAAATAGATACTTCGATATATACATAAGGCACCTAAAAATGGAAAAATTTGTTGGATTTTGACTGTTCGGTCCGCCTGACATTAAACGTCACTCAAAGCCTGCTGTTTCTAAAGAGTCTTTAAGGTGTCTCAAAGAATCATCGTTGTGGCGCTCTAATAATAAGATTCTGAAGAGAAGAAGATGAAACAAGTTTCTTCTGTTGGATCGCCTGGCTCCAGCTTAGAAATAAAGAGAGGAGCTCCATCATCCAGTGGGAGATCAGAGTAGACCTGGTGATCCTCCACATCTAAATGATTCAGCTGTAGTGATTCATCTGATCCAGATGACTCCTGGTTGCCTTGCTTCGAATGTCTGACTGGGAAATAAGAACTTTGTGGATGGACTATCTATATCTCCCCCTTCTGATCAGATTTCCGAGGGCTTCCCTCGGAAATCTGATCAGATGGAGGTATTGTCTGGTCTAGATTCTGGTAAGAGGGATGTATAGGTTCTGGATATGAGCCTATTACCTCTGCAACCCAAGCTTCTATTTGCAAAAAGGGAGGCAGGGATGCAAACTGTCTCCTATGAAAAAAGAAACTGAGCAACTCTTTACTTTATCCAAGTAAAGCCAGAGCCTCTCAATCTGCTGTTTGGTTGATTACGCGTATTGCAACTGTGACTCTGTCATGACTAACATTTGATCTTTATCAAAGCAAAAAGATCAAAGCTAAAATATAGATTTTTCTTCCATCTTCTTAATCTCTTATACAAGACCAGAGCAAACCAAAATGAAACTACTGCTGTATGGCTGAATATAGATTTTTTTCCTTCTAAATGTACCACACATTTTATGAAAACCTAATCAAAACACCTTGAATGAGATTATTTTTGTCCTCATTTTTAATCTCAGGAGTAAGAGATTTTGAAGACAAAAACTGAGCTCAAATGAAGTAAAAAAAAAACAAAAACAAACAAACAAAAAAAAAAACCTCATGAAGATTTCCAGCTTGGTCTGTCAGGTTGAGTTGTTTTTTGATTAAATTCACCTGCAGGCTGGAGCATCAACTGTTACATCCAGAATCATCTGCAGATAATCGCATCTTAACACACACAGAGCATCTCTGGACCTCACAGGAGACAGATGTGAACTCTCTGCGACTCATCAGCTCCTCCAAACATGCCTTTGTTTCCTCGCCTCCGTTTCCAAGGTAACCGGTAGCCGGAGGCCATTATTGTTAATAGCTACCTCGGGCCCCTAAATGTCTGAGTGTGTGTGAGCTTCAAAGTGCACGTTTAGACTCAACAAACCCCACGAGGGGAAGTTTGATGTGTTGTACCCTCCGTGGAAACCAACATTTATGGAATTACAAAGAAGCATTAGCAATGTGGGAGTTACAAAATGTTCTGGTTCTGGAGTCACTATGTTAAATCCACCTGATTCAGTGCAGGGATTTGATTTGATGCTGATCTGCTGCTGCTGGTTTGGTTCATGGTGTTCTTTGCAATATGACTCAGTGATGTCTATAATATATGTTATAGGTGAGTGGAAATGATGATAGAAGGAACCTGAGTTTTTTCCAGCCAGACATCCCATAACTGGTCCTTACCAAGTTCTAAAGTTATGTAGCCGGGTGAAATAATGAAGTTATATCTTCTAAAATTAAGTAGCTATTATTCCCTCTTTTATTTACTTCATGTGGGTTTCAAAGTGTCCAGTAGGTGGCACTGTTGTGATTTAGTACGGCAGCACCTCCTCCTACACGACAGCGATGGTCTCGCTCAAAAACCCAGGTACCAATGAGAAATATGTCTTGAATTGATAAGGTGACCAAAAATAATCTCTGATATTTGTTCAAAATGTTGTAATAAACCTATTACTGGAAGGTTGATGGTCAGTTAATTTTGCAGAGAAGGAAATTCAGTTATTGAGATTGTCACTTTTAAGGTTTCTTGTTGGTTGTAAAAAGTTTGGCTGCTTGGGTTTAACAGAGTTTTTAAGAGGTTTTTGATCTGTTGTTCTGACAAAGAGTTCTAAATAGAAAAACAAAATCCTTGAAGTCTATTAGTCCAGACTTCTAAAACTAATTCAGCCCTATTCCAAGTGCAAGTTGTTTAAAAGGGAAGACGCTGCCATTAACAGGCATGGCTGAGGGTGCTCACTGGCCGTGGCTGCTCAGTTGGGCTGGTACCTCAGAGGAAGCAGGGTTTGACATTCGGAAAGGAGGCAGTTAGAAGGCTGAACGATTTTTTCCTGCACCAGCTGAAATAGACTTTCTATCACTCTGCTTGGAACAGCTAAGGAAGTCCGGACCCTTTGAATGGAGAGCTGGTTCAGACTACTTTGCGTTAGTGAGGTTAGCCTGACGACAACGGTCAATTGGTACATATCTGTGAGATACGTGATGCTCCCAAATTGACCATTCACCACCACTGTAGGGAAGTACTGGGGTTGCTCATCCTTTAACATTTAGCTACATGTGCAGCCCCTTTTTGGTATCAGAAGTGGGATTTCCAGGTTGATTTGGCCTCTATTAGATTGGCAATTTTTACTTTTTGACAGACCTATATATTATTAGACCTCATTAGAAGTGTAAAACAACAGTAGCAGTGAAGAGGAGTCCCATCTGGCTTTTTCCAGGCGGTGTAGAGATTTCAGAGGGGCTGAAGGAGGGTGAACTGAGTTGCAAGATGAGACATGACTGCTAAGGTGCCGGGAGTTACACATCAACCCCAAGAAACATCCCAAACATGTTGGAAAATGAGGAAGGACCAGAAATATCCATGCCTGGAACCAGCCAAGTAGGTGGTGGTTCTGCTATGCCCTCATTTGAGGGTGGTGACCCGTTGGTACAATTACAGATACAACTTGTTGAACTGAGTAGCAAACATAATGCTGTAATGTCATGTACTGCTTTTTTGGGTGATGTACAAACAAGGCCCCTTGTATACATGCCTAGAGAGAAACATGTTGTGCCTTTGAGAGAGGACAAAACGAATCTCACTCTGTAGATGAGTTTATTGAAGAGTAGGTGTTGAAATCCCAGGCAACAAGGAAATTAATTTGACCATGACACTCCATGAAATTGTACAAATTATAGCTCAACAACGTAACGCCACTGGAAAATTAATTACTACTGTACTGTATGTACATCCAAAAAGGCAAGCCTAATAGTATAAAACTGAATAGTAAACCAAGTCACAGCCAGATACACTGAAGATGCCCAGCCTTAATGTGAAAGAGTAGAACACATGTCCAGACAATATACTGCACACAGGAACCCCAGTACACCTACCACTTATACCTACCTATACAAGGAAACTACAGCCCTTGGTTGCTATGAGGCAGGTAATGCAAAATTGAGATAAAAATTGATGGGGTCCCCCTAAAATGCCTTTTTGACTCCAGAAGCAATGTGAGCACTTTAACAAAAAGCTTTTTCCAAGACTATTTCTTTTGGTGCTACTACTAAATGCTTTATTAAAGAGTGGGTGATGTGTATTCCCCAGGCACATAGTGCCATTTTGTGGCACAATCACGTAACTATGTTACCTTCAGTTGTCATGGAAATGCTGTTTATATCAATAACAATTTAAAAAATGACATTGCATCATAGCCGTATCTTACACCTTGAAAACCTCATACTCTTTCAGAAACTCCCTCTTCAGCACATCACATTAACAATGCTTTTCCATGGTGTCTGTCGATGCTGTTTACAACGTTCTTAAGAGTGTTGTAGTTTGCATAAATTTAGCAGACGCAGTTCCACCAAATGTTTGCTAATTGCAAACATTTGCAGCACCTTAAAGCTGCTGCATCAGTTATTATGAAACATATCTGATTGATACTACGCTCTGGGTGTCAATCAACCAACAGAAGAGTGTTGACCGGCTATTTTACTTTCTAAGTAAAAGTCCCAGAACAGGTTATGGATCTAACAGGTTTAGTTATCTGCTTTCTTTCATTGCCTGGCTTCAGTCTGCCTGTAGGTCCCTTATTTTTTAATTTATTGATCATTTCAACTTTTTCTCAGCTCATTGGTCCTTTTCAGATAATATGTTTCCACCCAAACAAACAAGGCTTGGACATGCTACCATCAGTTACACTGTGCAGTCTTACTTAGACACAACTGTTTACATTCTGGTCTTTCTCCTCTTTTTTGCCATCTGTTTACACTACCAGTTCAGATGATGTTACCCTCTATGGTCCTCCCCTGGCAGAAACATAATTTATACCTCATCCTTGAGTAACAGGTTTCATAATTTTCTCTTTTGGACACAGACCTGATGTTTCTCATATTTCAGTTCATTTATCAACTGACACTCCTATACTTCATGTGGAGAATATGAATTGCTTCTTTCAGCGTGATAAAATGGCACATAAATTATTGGGGCATGAGTCTAGTTTTTTCTAGCTGGTCATAATAGGCAAGACTGGACTTTAGCAAGGGCTCACCTAGGCATCACATCACAATAGTAACAAGTCAACAAAAGTTGTGTTGGTTATGGCATAAGCTTTCGTTTTTTGTTGGTAGCTTTAAAGGAAAGAGGGAGGCGTAATTGTAAAGTTTAAAGAGAGTGGCGAAGGGTACACTATGAAGAAGGGTTCCCTATAGAGACAGATGGATGAGTCACCTGCGCATTTTAA
The DNA here is from genome assembly GCA_014839685.1 of Anableps anableps. Taxonomy (NCBI): domain Eukaryota; kingdom Metazoa; phylum Chordata; class Actinopteri; order Cyprinodontiformes; family Anablepidae; genus Anableps; species Anableps anableps. Next base: position 10,661,484 of record CM026084.1, read on the forward strand.
AGAAGCTTTGAAACACTTGAAACACAGGTTTTGGTAAAAATATCTGCTCTCTTTGGCTTCAGGCTGTGAAGATGGGAGGCAATAAGTACGGTGAAATAATCTGGTTTGTGGGTTAGTCCCTCAAAAAAATAGATCAGAGGTGATCAGTCCTGTTTTATTAAATCAGGACATATTACTTCAGGGCTTCGGGAAGTGTTTTTAGATGGTAAAATGAAAAACCAAGCAGAAATGAGATGCTAACGGAGTCAGAAATAGGAAGGCAGACTGAGAGGAGAACTTACTTTTTCCTGCTGTCGTATCGTCCAGGTGTTCCCAGGCTCTGTAGAGAAAGGAGAAAATCATCAATTGTTGTGCAGGATCATGTCACGCGGCCAGACTATTAACACACTTTGTATTAAAAGTAAACACATTAGAAAACACTGCTATTTTTAGCTAATTTTTTTAAGTTTAACTAATGATCACATGAAATTCATTTTAACAACATGCAGCCCACAGTTGGGACCACAGTGGTCACTGTCATATTCATGTCTAAGAGCCCAGGGATAATATCTCATAGATAACATGTAATCAAACACATTTTGGTAGCTGAACTATGTTAGGTTGGTTGTGATATCTTGCGTTTTGACGTCTTGCATCTTTATGTATTGCAGGGATGTCCGGTCGCACTTTGGACACCCCGGCAACACCCCCCCTGGAATTCAGGATTGATCTAGCCATTTAGCATAGCTGGTTGATGCACATAGACAATTTTTATTTTTAATCAGTACAAAATTATTACAGTCAAGGTAAAATCTTCCAACAATGGAAAATGTTAGATAAAACAGAAAGATTTTAGTCTTTAACACCCACACATTTTGCTCCCTCTTTAATCTTATTGTAAATAAGACCACATGTATCCAGAGACTTTAACTCAAAAGCCAATTTTACTCAAAAGCAAATCTGCTTTTAATTAATTTAATAAACTTGGCTTCTTACAATAAGTGTTTTCAAAGAGAGACTGACCCAAATCTCGTTCTTATTGGGGAGAATAGACTTTTTTTTGTCTTCAGTCAAGCCAAAAAGCAATTGTAAGCTAGATTTGTTCATAAGGCAAACATGCAAAACCCTCTTTATGTTTTGGATCTACATTCATTTGCATATCAAGTTCCTACAAAAAATGTAAAATTAAATTTAAAAAGTAATTTGGTTGTGTTATTAAATAGCATTAAATGTATGGTTAGTTTATTGTTGAGTGGGGAAATACAATTAAAAAAAAAAAATCCCTTTTTTTTTTTTCTTTTACCCTTTTTGCCCAGGAGTACTTTTAATTTCATGATTTTGAACAACAGGACAAAAATTTTAGACACCACTAATGTACTGTAGGGCTACTGAGTCTTTACTTTCTGTTTAAAAGAAATTTGCTGCTGAATGACAACAAAGGTCTCAGCTGAAAGTTCTTAATGGAAATAATAAAATTAATTTTTAACCATAGCTCTAAGAACCAATGAAATAAATAAACAATCAGCAGGTTAAAATCATCAGACAAGACATGATGCAGGTCTGATAAAACCTGGAATTCCACAGTCTTGTTAGGACATCTTCTTCATTATGTTAAGCAGTTTTTTTAGACTGCTTTTAAAAGTAAGAGTCAAATCTATGTTGATGTGTGCTGCAATAGTTGTCAAAATAAGTGTAAAGAATCATCATCTGTTTCTAAAATTAGCTTTAAAATGGTGAACATGTTTTCTGTTAGTGCCTTATGTTTTGATGTTGTATTACATACATGATGTGAAAAAATATTTCACCACTTACAGATTTCTTCTAATTTTGCTCAAAAGACATTTTTGCACTGTGGGAGGAAGCCAGAGTACCCATAGAGAACCCACGTACCACATGCAGAAAGACCCCAGGATTCAAACTCTGGACCTACCACCAAGCAGCCCTCTTTTCCAGTTCATCATTAAAAATAATATCAGACAAAGATAACCAAAGGAAACACAGACAACAGTTTTCACATGATGATTTCATTTATTAAGGTAAGTAAAAATATCTAAACAGATTTGGTCCATTGTGAAAAAGTAATATGCCAACAAATCTATTAACTGCTTGTGTCACCCTTGGCAGAAAAACTGCTATGAAGTGTTTGTGATAACTGATGAGTCGTACACATCACTGTGGAGGAATTCTGAGCCACTCTTCTTTGTAGAATTATTTAATTTAGCCATATTGGAGGATTTTCCCTACATAATTGGCATGTTGAAAGTCATACGACAATATCTTCATCTGAATTTGGTCTGGCCACTCCAAACCCTTCATTTTGATCTGCTGTTGTATTTTGCATCATTGTTCTGCACAACCCTAGTGGCCACAAACTATGGGCGGATAGCCTCCCTCAGAATTTTTTGGTAGAGAGAAAAATTCATGGATCCAACACACCACGACTGGCATGTTTGACTGTAGGTGTGTTCTTTCTCTGAAATCTTGACTTAGATTTACAGCTGATGTCATGGGACATTGTTCAAAATGTTCAACCTTTATCTTGTCAGTCCAGAGTGTTTTCTGAAAAGTCTGAAAACCTTTGGAAAATCCCATAATTCTTTGTTCTGCATCTTTCAGAGTATAAGGATCACAAAGACCAACTCAGCAGTGTTCACATTAATAAATCTGATTATTCTGAAACAAAATCAAAAGCTTTGGATGAAATTCTGGGGAAAAAAAAAAAAAAAAAAAAAAAAAAATTATATATATATATATATATATATATATATATATATATATATATATATATATATATCTCTATATACTATATATCTCTATATATATATATTATATCTCCTCTATCTCCTAACATACATACTCATCCGATCCTAATCCTACATTCCTCTCCTACTAATATACTAATAATTATATTATATCTATCTAAGATAGATATATCTCTATATCTATACTCTCTTATATCTCTATATCTCTCATCTCTCTCTACTATATATCTCTCTCTCTACACCGCTTCCCTCTGACCTTCTGTGACTTACCAATAACCTTCACTTCTCTGTGCTTTCAAACCATTGGAGTCATAAAGGTACGGCCAGAGGTCTCCTGGGACATCTTGGGCCCTCAGGGGCCAATTGTGTCTACAGAGGGACGCCTGTTCGCAGAAGCAGACTTAATGTAAGAACACACACAGGCTTCTCTAACCACTTAACCCACCAAACACTGAGTTCACCAGGAGAACACAGTAATCTGCCTTGAACCCACTGCACTGCTGGGAAAACAACTGAATTTGAGCGCAATATGCGGAGAAACGCCTGCAGTCTCCATTTATTGTGGTCCTTAAAAAGACTCTTTGGTTCAAATGACCATGTTGATGAGCATAAACTGGAGCTCATTTGATCCACAGAGGGAGACAACACAGTTGTAATAATATGAAGGGATCTGGTTTATTTTAATAAACAGCACATTTTTTGCTTCACCGTCTTTTTTTTTTTTATGCCTCTATAATACACGGTAGATTTCTTCAGTAAGTAGTTGCTCAAGGTAGTCATTGTTGCTCCTTCTTCCTAACTTTTGGCAATATCTCAGACGTGCTGGAATTCAGTGCAATGAAAGAATGTGCAACTGAAAATTAAAACTCTACATAAAAACTGAAAAACAATGGCAACTTTCAGCAATAGAACTGAAGCCCCAAAGTTTGCAATGTCCAAGATGATCATTTTCTTTTGTACTTGAGATTATCTGATAAACCACATTAAAAAAAAAAAAAAAAAAAAAAAAAAAAAAAAAAAAAAAAAAAGTTTAAGAGTAGACGTTTTTCTTCACAGCAACATTATCCTGGTATGCGTTTGAAACCTTCAGCTTTGATGCTATTCTGAAGTTATATAACAGTACCGCAGCCTTCTTTGTCCCTTGTTAAAGGAACCATCCACATTGTACAGGTAACTGGAAGTTAAACCACTGTCAGGTTTCCTACCAAAGCTGCAGATTTCCAGGTGATTTTGTTTTGGGTTGCATCAAACTTGAATCTGGTGGTTCTGGAAGTTGTCAGATATATAAAAACCTGACTCAACTAGCAACTCATTTTTTTTTTTTTTTTTTTTTTTTTTTTTTTTTTTTTTTTTTAAACCTCCTCATTTTGAACTGGAGTTGGAATAAGTTTTATATTTACAATTAAAATAGAGATTAACGCAGGGTTTTCAGATAAATTTCATGTTAGTATGAAAATATTCCTTTTATTTAAAAATCCCCCTTTATTGGAAAAACTTTAAAAACTAATTCAATGTGAAATAGAAGACAGTTCTGCTGACACATAACTGAGCTGTCAGTAGTGCTTTTAGTTGAATTTGTTCGTTTGAAAAAAAAACTGATGAAAATTGTAAAGAATACCTCCTCAGTGGAGCAACCCTGATCCGAGCTCTCACAACCTACTTCAGCAGCATAAATACTCTACAGTCAACACAGAAAGTCAATCTGCCTGTCAAGGTTTACCGCTAATTTGAACTGATGTAACCTTGTTCTCACACCCACACAAATCCAGGCTGACCACAGACAGCTGAGCTCCCCCACCCTCCAGGCCGCCCCTCCACTTCATTTTGCTAATTTGAACAAGGCGTTATTCTGAGGCGTGTCAGAGCCTGCTCTGTGGTGGCTCCTTGGCCTCTCCTCAGGTTAATTACTGCAGCAATGCCAGCATTCACAACTTGGCCAGGATGGTGCAGTCAGACCAAGCTGAACTGGGCCTCCTGGCACCGGCTGCCGGCACCTTTGAGAGCTGGATGCTAGTATCCATGGTCAGCTGACTGACAGGCTGACTACACTAAACCAAGCTCAAAGTTGGGAATGAAGAAGAATTTAAAAAAACAAAACAAAACAAAAAAAAAAAAAACCCACCCCAAATATTTTACATTTTGCTTATCCTTATGATAAATTCTTTGGAGAACTGAAACTGGCAAAAACAGGAACCAAATGAATACAGTCCTATTTAATAAATTAGAACATTACTGAGAAGTCTATTCATGTCAGTAAGTTGATACACTGAGTAAAACACGGGGGGGGGAGAAAAAAAAAAAACAAAAAAAACCCACACACTAGGAACTCAAATTGTAGGATTTTTAAAGAATTTGTAAATTATGGTGGAAAATAAGTATTTGGTTAATAACAAAAGTTCAACTCAGTACTTTGTGACAACCTTTGTTGGCAATGACAGAGGTCCAGCGTTTCCTGTAAATCTTCACCAGGTTTGCGCACACTGCAGCTGGTATATTGGCCCAGTCCTCCATGTAGATCTCCTCTAGAGCAATGATGTTTTGGGGCCATTAATACAAGTAACGAGTGGAGGACAGAAGAGCTTCTTAAAGAAGAAGTTACAGGTCTTTGAGAGCCAGAAATCTTGCTTGTTTGTGGGTGACCAAACACTTATTTTCCACCATAATTTACAAATAAATTCTTAATAAATCCTACAATGTGATTTCCTGGATTTTTTTCTCATTTTGCCTCATAGTTGACATGTACCTATGATGAGAATTACAGACCTCTCTCATCTTTCTAAGTAGAAGAACTTGCACAATCAGTGGCTGGCTACTTTTTTGCCCCATTTTATTTGTAACTTATGATATACAACATTTTGAAGTATTTTGCATGAAAATAGCAGATAATAAATTGGTCTGTAGTTGTCAAATAAAACTGGATGGATCAAAAGTGTGTTTTCTTTATCATGGGTGTTTCAATGCATGTTCGGGATCAGTAGGAAATACTCCAGATATTAAACAAGCAAAACAGAGCTCTGAAAAGCTATGGAAAAAGTCTACTTTAGAAAAATTTACTTTAAATTTATTTCTAAACTTTTCCATATCCGTCCTACAAAAGTCAATAATATCCATCAATCCATCCATCCATCCATCCATCAGCAGTGCATAAATCATAGACTGAAACACACAAAGAAGTTAAAGTACTGTTAGTGGCTCTAGGTGTGGTACTACTGAAAAATTATTTTTCATCAACTTTTAATAATGCAAACAATGAACTGAGGCGATATGGACCAATCAGATGGAAGAACAGACAGTAGACCCGCCCCCCCCAAAATCACACTGCCAGAGCAATGTGCATATTTGTTTGTGCTGATGGATTAACAATATTTAACTGCACTTTTGCCTCTGCAGCCTTATCTATAACCTTTAGTTCAGGAATTATCATTACTATTTAAAGGATCCTTTAACTGACCTAATGATCTGAACAAAGTCTAAAAGATGAAACTGTGGATCCAGTCAGTCAGTCTGCATCCTAGTCTGGCTTGCAGCTCTTCATGGTAGGAAGCTGCTGGGAACTGTCTGCGGCTCATAGTCGTAGCAGTCGTGTCTGCAGCAGTAAAACATGAGGAGTAACTGCAGCGCTCCACATTTGTTTATGCAGCCTTCTCATATCATGCAGACACACACTCCTGAGGTGGAAGGGTGGTGGCGGAGGCAGGGGAGGCAACAATCATCTGCTTCGCTTCATGTTTTTTTTTAAGGGATTAAGCTTAATAAGATGGCAGGCTGAATTTATGGAGCTAATATTTCATGGTGGGTGATTCATGGAGGATTTGGTGCAGAGAGGCAGCTTAATGGATGTTCAGAAAGACTTGCTTGACTTGTGCCCTGATGTGATTAGCCCCGTGGGAGGACGACTGCTTAATGCACCACTGTGCAAGTGTATGTGTACAGAGATGGCGAGCCGGCTGAGAAAATGAGTAAACATAACACAAACACAAATCCCTCCTGTGCCTGGCTCAAACATGTGCAGCGCTTCAGATTCAGTAAACAGTAACTCCATTTCACACCATCCCATGACTCGGATAAACTGGAATACAGCCTCATCGATCCAGTCTAACACACCTGCAGGAGAGGTACAAGAAGCCTGAACTGTACCTTAACTTCAAATCAAGCACGATTTTGTTTATATTTTTTAAGGAATAGAATCCAGATGAAATGTTCAGATCTGTTGCTCAGTCTTAATTTTAAGTTTCCCTCCAACTAATTGTAGGATGGAAGTTTCAGACTCCAAAACAGGTTTCCCCAGGTGAAATGTCTGGAGACTTTTTAAAACACCTGGACAGTTCTACAACAATGCTGAAAATGTCACTTTGAAAGATTTAAAAAAAAAAAAAAAAAAAAAAAAAGATTTTTTTTTTTTTTTTCCTCCCTTGATGTGATTCTCACAGAGATTTATGCTGAGATTTATACTCAGCTTGCCAGAGGACAGAATGGGGGAAAAAAAAGTTCAATAACACAACAGGCTGCAACCAGGTAGACTACCTTGAGGAGCAGAAATATTGTCACATAGTGAATGGATTAACACTGAGGAGAGTTATTTTATTGAACAGGACAAAATTTCCAAAACCATACCTGGGGCTACAGGTTACATTTACTTTTTACTTTATTTTTCAATAGTTGTTGTAAAATGCACTGTCTGTAGTGGTGACAGGGCGACTATGGCTCATAGGGTAGTCTTCCAATCCGGAAGCTGTGGGTTCAATCACAGCTTCCTCCTGCCACATGCTGATGTGCCCCTGGGCAAGGCACATACCCAGGGACAATGTGCCTGTGTCTGTAAGTCCAACTGGGTGAATGTGGCTCTAGTGAAATGAGACCAACTATCATTGATCCAATCACCTTGGCTCAAACACCACCTCAGACACTGCCTGCTCTGGCATGGGATGGTGGACCTGAAGCCACAAGGAAAGACTGGTCCCCAGGTGGAACCATTCTATGATGGGTGGTACACACTAGGACAATCCTCTCTTCCTGTCTTGGTGAACTGAAACCCAATATTATGTGTGTATGGGTGCCCTCATGTTTCACCGCAGTAATATCTGTACACTCAGCAAACGCACAGTTACACGATCCAACACCCGGCCTCAACAAAACGTCCTATCAGACTTCATTTTATTCTGGTTATATTGTAAAATGTATCCAGGAAGGTCAGTCTGGTGCATCTGTGTTCCAAACCTCAACTGAAGTCCTGAGATATGAATCCTGACTGAAGAAGAAGATTCTGGATACAATCAGCTGAAATAAGAGTGCTCTGTAGGGAGCCCATGCTCTGCATTACAAATAAGGAGAAGAGCATCATCATCTGGAGATACCTGTTCCTTCATCTCAAGAGAAGTCTGCTGTGGGTTGAACATCTAATGAGTACTTCTCCTTGGCTCATCCATTGAATAATTTTCCAGGCACCTCTCAATGAAAGGTAAACCTCATGTCAGACCCTTACCTCCTAGTAAGGACTATCTTTCCTGACCTATGAACATTGTGACCACTAGGAGGAGCTGGAGAGTGCTGGAAGAGAAGAATGCCTGAATTTCCCTCCTGGATGTGTTGCCTCTCTGAAACTGGAGGACAGAATTGAAGGTATGGAAGGACCCTAACGTGGTTTGGAAATCCTGGTGATGTTGGAAGCTTGAAGATGGGTTGTTGTGAGAAAGCATAAATGGTTTAGCTTAGATCAAATGTGTTATTAGTGTAAAATGATCAAACTAACAATGGATTATTCCACACAGTTTGACTTGTGTGAAGTCTTAATTCACCTTCACTTTATTGAAATTATTTCCGGATAATGACAAAAAAAAAAATAAAAAAATAAAAAAAATCCAAAAACCAAAAAAACTGAGGTAACAAAGAGGAAAAAAAGCCTTTTAATCACTTCATCTAACTTTTTGCCTCGAAGCACCATATATTTCCAGCAAGGGTATTTCCACTGACCTTTAAATCAGGCAACAATTTGTTTTAATCAGCTGGTACCACTCCTGTGGGAATAACAGTTCAGATTGATTTGAAACAACACTAATGTAAATTAAATCTATTTTTTATTCAGTCTGACATTAAACGCAAGACATTTTTCTATTTGTACAGACAAAAGCACTTTGGTTTCTGCTTGCTTCAGAAAATTACAGTTCTGTTTCCGCCTCCTCTGAATTCTCAGAGGGTTTCTGGACATTTAGAGGCATTTTCAGCATTTTTCTGATATTTAAAACAAAATGATTCACTGTGGAGTAGCAGGCCTCCCAGAGTTTGTGGTCTGAACCACAGGGTTCAGTGTCTGGGCTGTATGGTAATGCAGCACAGAGAGGAGGACCTGCTGGGTCACAGCATCTTTTAAAAGGATAAAGAACACCAGACATTGTTGATTCAGGAAGAATTACATCTGACAAGTGGTGCGTTGTACTCAGAAGTCTTTCTGTTTGGTTTTTATATGAAGAAAGGAGCTCAGCAGGTCTGTTTGCTGCAGACAGAAAAACCCAGGGTTGGCGATAGGCTCGGTCAGTGAGCTTTGAGAAACACAGGTGGAGGGAGAGTGCCTCCTGTTGGAAGTCACAGGAACAGTGTTTAGGTTTTTACATGCACTCACCTGTCTAGCTTATCATGGACCTATCCTCAGAGCTGTTGGTTCAGTGATTTAAAAACTCTGAATTTTCAAGTCTACATCCAATTTCCTGTATGTTTATTTCTTAATGTTCGAATATAGATTTCTGTAAGTTAATTCTGTAAGCTGCTGATCACAGGGATATAAAATGATGTAATAATATAATTAAAAGCAATTGATCAGTCTAATAGTGACCTGTAAATGCCTGGATGACACCCAGGAGAAGTTAGAAAGCTGGGGTGAAAGATATCAATTACACACAGATGCCTATACTGAGTCAGGGTGTCTCCTCAGATTCACCTGTTACCTGTCCTTATCACTATGGTGACAAATGCTGTAACTTCGGGAGCTGGAGGGCTGATTAGGTTTACAGAGTTGGACTCTTGTGGAAGCAACTTCTCCAGATCAGTCCAGAATATCCACACTAAACTCTAACTAAAGCCTCTAATTCTGTTATTTTAATCACTGCAGTTACACACATTTCACTTCATTAGGTTCACCTTGCCCTTAACCCTATCTCAACTCTACATGGGACAGATTCAAAAAGGTGTTGGATTTTGGTCCATTTCAAAATGAAAGCATCACATGGTTGCTGGACATTTATCAACTGCAAATTCAGAATAAGAATGTCCCGTTCAACTGCATCTCTGTTAGGTTAAGATGTGGTGACTGTGGAGGTCCATTGGAGTATGGTGAATTCACTACCATGATGCATTATCCTGCTGGAGGTAGCCATGAGAAGATGGGTACATTGTGGTCATAAAGGGATGGACATGGTACTCAGGTTGGCTGTTGTGTTTAAACAATGCTCACTGGACCAGGCAACATTACTCCAATGTTTGTCTTTTTAAATGCATTGAGTTGCTGCCATGTGATTGACTGAGTCACTATTTGTATTAACAAGCAACTAAATTATAATATCATCTGACCTGGGAAAGAATGGCTTAAATAATTTATTAAAATTAAAAAAGAAATACTACATGTGTCCATGTTGAGTGGATGGAAACTTTTTATCTAATTTTACACTGAATCTAACTAAAGTATGAGAATATTTGTTGTTCAACATGAGTAAACAGGGACACTTCTGGTTTCCAATCGTGAGAAAGGAGCTGGAAATTTCTCATTAGCTGCAACATTTGATCAGGATTACTGGTAATACATCAGAGGTCAGGACTGGGAAAGTCAGCAAACGGCTAGATACAGGCGGTGCAATCCTGATGATTAAGTCAAACTTCATTTTTTTATTTTAACAATGTGGTTTTCGTAAATTTTCTGCTATAACATGAAAATTGTGGCTCAATGTTTAGAAATTATTCTACGAAACATTTGAAGTTTAAGCTGCTTTACAGACTTTTTCTTTTTTCTCTTACAGTTGTGAAAACTCCAAACAATATAAAAGGTTAAAAAAAAGTGTCTCTCCACAGTCCAGTAGGCTGGTTGAATCAATGGAGAGTGTGTAACTGGAGAGGTTCACCAGGTTCAGCTCAGAGGGGGGTTAAGGCTGCAAACAAACAAAACAATGTCACCTCCTGACAACAAGAGTTTGACAGGGTTGCGCAGATGCTCAGAGGAATCAGCCTGAAAACAAGGAAACAGCTGCTGGGGACAATCATCAGACTAATGCGATCTAATTGCTGGAACCACTGCAATTCCACTGTCTGTGGATCCAATCATTTCTGATCCAGAAAATCCCAAACATCCTGCAGCCTTTTCAAAATAAAAGCTTCAACAAGCTAGCCTAAAGATGGAAGGAAGCTGCAACTTTGTGTGGAAGAGGATTTTGCAATTTTCTTGCTGATTTTAAACACTTTGCATGCTCTAATGTCTCCTTTCATGCAACTAAACAGTTAAAATTAACATGTGAATGAGGTGCAGATTGAGTTGGCAGCAAAATATAAAGGCAGGAAATATACAAAGGATTATCAGTTCAGGCATGCAAAGTTAAATGGAATTATGAGAATATTTAATACCCATATGTTCTGTGAAACAAAGTACAGAAAACACAGCCAACAGCTCTCAATAATGTTCTCCAGGAACTAAAATGAATTAAAATCTATCTATCTATCTATCTATCTATCTATCTATCTATCTATCTATCTATCAAAAATGTCCTGTAGATTAACTTTAGTCACATTTATCAATTTTCAGCTGGTGTTTCATCCTCAAGCAAACTTTGAGATCACATAGTAATCATATCAGGTAAAATTTCCCAGTGAAAAATTTGTGTCTCTGAGGCCGATCCCTTCATTAGATAGCATCTGCTCTCGTTGGTCGGTTCTGTCAGCCTGATCTGGTGTGCAGCAGAAAAAAAACATGAGGAGTGAAACAAAGAACAACAGATCCTCATAAAACTGATGTTTATGAGACGCTGTAGTCATGAGAAAAAAACCCAGGAGGCTTTTCACTGCTGAAGCATCACGGCAGCAAGCAGTGCTGCAGTGTGGATGTGTTGTTCCTGCACTTTATTTCAGAAGCTGATATTAAATGATATTTGGTGGATTCACCCTTCAAATGTTCCAATAAGAATTTAGAATCAGAGGGGAAAGGTACAACTAGAAGCTTTTTTTTATTCCTCTGATCTATAAAACCTGAGCAGGAGGATTTCTGTGCATCCTCTCAATTCTCACATACCTTCTTTTTTTATTTTTTTTTTTACAAAATTAACTTTGTGGTAAAACCAGTGGAGCAGTGATAAAGCTTTATTTTTTATGAGCACTCTCTTTAGTGGAGGAGAGGCTTCATATAGCTGCCTGACTCAAATCCAGCTTCTGCAGACTGGCTACATAGAAAGTTATGGGTTGAGAGCAGCTGATTAAACTCATAAAGGCTGATGTAAAAAAAAAAAAAAAAATACAGCTCTAACTATGATAAAAAAAGAGACCAACAAAACCACAAAAAACTAACCAAATATCAAATCAGGTGATTTGATTTCAAAGCAACCTTTTAAAGAACTGCTTAATTAGAACTAATGCTTTGGATTGTATTAAGCTAAACTTCGGCAATGTTTCTTCCTTTGTAAAGCTCAGAAAGGACTTATTTTATAAGTGCCAAATTAAAATCAGGGTTAACTATGAGATAACAGTCAGGCTCTAAAAGAAAATCCTTATTTTAAGCCTTTTTGTATCACAAATCTGATTCCACAACAACTCATCTGTTCAGCGAAATACGTTGTCTACACAAATCGATCCATACCTGACAAAATGACCAGATCAAATATTGTTTTCACACACAACCTTCCCTCTGACTGCAGCTTAGATTTTCATCTGAAATAGAGACTGCTTCACAACTTAAGCGAAAAAGCTAAACTTTAGGTATTTTCAGAATAAGAGCAGAATCCTTGATAAACATTTTCAGAATATAGACTGAATATTTTCAAAATAAAAGCAAAAACTGAAATATTTTCAGAATAAAGGCAGGAATTAATATTTTGGACATAAAAGAAAACCCAGGTGAATATTTTCAGAATAACAGTATTAAGCTGAATATTTTTTGAAAAATAGAAGAATCTGAATATTTTCAGAATGTCAGCAGAAACTGCTGGAATAACACCAGAAATTCTTCTGGATATTTTCAAAACAAAAGGATTACAAAAAAAAAATGTCAAAATCAAAAGACACTGATACATGTTTTCCCTACCAAATGCAGAATCCCTGCTGAATATTTTCAGAATAAGAGCAAAACCTTTTCAGATTAAGAGCAGAAACTCACATGGATGTTGCGCAGCTTCTTTCGACCTCTCTCCAACCGGTTCAGCAGCTTCAGTTCTCCACCCGCTGGTCTCAGCAGCTGATCATCAGCCGAGAAAGTTTTCCTCAGAGCCACCCGCTCACCTGGTTTCCACCCAGGTGTCACTCTGTCCGTCTGACCCAGAGGGAGGCTCCTCCCACTCTGCCCTGTTCCTCTGGCTCCACCTGCTGCCGATCCAGAAGGAGGATCTGGTGACCAGAAGTCGCGCTGCACAGAACCTGGAGAATAGAAACCAGAGAAGGCTGGTGGTAACTCTACACCACAACCACACACACACACCCAGAGTGTTTTTGTATTTTGTTAGAATAAGAATACCTTGAAATTATAACCTGAGAGGTCCTTTTAATATTCAAAGAAGGTTTGCTAAAACAAGCATGTTATACATACATAAACTTAACATGACTCATAAATATTTTGAACTGTAATAGTGACAGGAAAAACAAGTCCTCTTAATTTATTTCTCATATTTACTCATAATAGTTATCCAATTAAACTATCTGTAAAAGAAAAAAAATGTTTTTCTTTTAGAATGTTATATTACAGGAACTGTTCTGTGTTGAATGATAAGGTAAGTGGAACAGGTGAATTTAACTGACAGATAAAACTCAAAACGTTTTCAGATGGAAATTAAGAAATCAATCTAAAGAAAAGCTTTAAATTAAGGTATAAGATTCAAGATTTACTTTATTGTCATTAAGCACTGCTTCAAGACACAATGCAGAACTAAATTAGTTTGCACAAAGTTACATAATGACATATAAGAGATGTCAACACAGTTTAAAAAGAGGCAAATAGTTCTGAGTGGGTCAGGAGCTGCAGCGCATCATTTTGCTTCAGGAGGTTTTCTGTTTCAATTCATGCATGCATGCATGTGAGCACACACACGTGCGTGGCTCAGGTGATGTTGTGCACAGCAGCTGACTATCTGAGCTGCTGCATTAAAACTGCATGAGGACAGTAAGAGACTAAACAAAAGGCGTGTTTGTACTTGAAGGAACTGATACAGGTCAAATTCAAAACTTAGAACACAAACTCATTCAGTTTGAGGGAAGTACCAAAAAAATATTACTACTTTGAACTGCCTTGTTGCTGAAATGTGCTACACAAATAAACTTGACTTGACTATATATTTAATAAAATAGTGTCTCCGACAGTCAGTTTCTAATAGATCTACTAAATATGACCTAAAAATAATGTCATTTTTTTGCAGTCCATACAGCATGGACATATTACCAAGCAATAAAAGATGGACTTAATTTAGCATTAGTTTAGCATTCTGAGGGAGAGGTAGAAATCAGTTATTATAATTATTGTTATTGGTGTGTGAGAAGATGTAAAATTCAAGAAATTAGCAAAATATTTCTGTTGCAAGAATAGGGAAAGAATGTCTAAATCTGTAAAGTAAAGCGGTAAAGATACACAACATAAAAGAATTAAAGTGGGTTTATATAAAGCATAAAATGGCTAAGTGACTCTGCAATTGCCCTAATTGTCCTGAAAAAACATTCAATATCTAATTAATATGAAGATGAGACATTGTTGGAAGTGGGTGTCTTGTAAATTTCATCAACTTCAATAATTAGATGAAACACAATAAAAGACTTTCAATATCTCCTCTAGGAAATCCCCAGATTGCTCCAGGGTATAAGGGAGAGTTGCGGGTCTCCTCCAAGTGAGACCAGTAAAAAGAGGAGTCCTGATCAGAACCTCCATAACTGACTCCCTTCAATTCAGAAAAACACCAACTTTACTCTACGGTCCTCCTGGATGACATAACTATTCTCCTCATCCCTTTAGCAGAACCCAGCCATTCTACAGAGCAAGCTCATTTCAGGATATCCCTCTGCTTGTTAGGATCCATAGCTTATGACTGTAAGTGAGGGATGCAAAGGAATTGGAGGGGTAAATCCAGAGCTTTTCCATTTAGTTCAGGTCCTTCTTTACCACCATAGATCAGAGCAACACCATCATTAGTGCAGAGGAAGCTTTGATCTTTCTTGGTAGCAACCTGGTTAGGATCTCTGATGAATCCTCCTTTGGACTATTTAAGACATCTGCAGAGGAAAAGCTGAGAGCTACTATGAGTCCTGTGTGGTGGCAACAGTGAAGAATTCTGATTTAATACATTTGTGGACTTGCTTCTCCTCAAAGGGCTTGCTTCCAAATCAATTAAAGAACTCTGTTATAGATAAAAAAAATGGGATCAAAATTTCCCCCAGAAGTAACTTCTTCTGATGTTTAAGGATGAGATTGATGATGATCAGTCAATCATAAAGCAAGATGGAGCTCCATGTCACAAGGTTAAAGTTGCTTGAAGAGCATAACCTTGAAATGTTGAATCAGTGGTCAGGAAACTCCATGAATGTTGGGTTTAACGCCCCCCCCCCCAGACTTGAAACCCCAGAGAGTGGTCTGTTCTCTTAAAACAGGAGGAAAAACGAAAGCCAGCAAACATGGATCAGGTTGGGCCACCATCGGTGTAGCAGGTGATAGTGATATTTAGCAGTTTGAAAGAAAATTGTTGCACAGGAATTAAAACGATTTGCTCATAAAAGCCTTCTGAAACCTACGAAACAGTAAATTGGAATATTCATGCTGATGAGACTGGGTTGTCAGATTAAAAGGTTGTCAGATTAAAAGGTCGAACATACTTTTCATTAAGCCCACTTTTTTGTTTTAAAAATATTTTATTGGTCTGATCAAACATTCTAATCTTGTAAGAAATTAAATATCAGATATGAAGGCTTGAACACACCAGTCTATGTGTAATTTCTCTATATAGATGAGTCCTTTAACTATACAGTTGAAAAAGTTAATGAATTTCAATTACATTTTAAATTAGTGAGATGTACAAAGTGATTTACAGTAGACCTTAGAACACCACCCACCTCCCCCCAATGAAAAAATAAATAAAAAATCCTATCTCAAAGCTATGGCAGTCAGCACCCAGGAGGTGGAGCCATAACGCTTTGTTAAGCACTGAACCAAATGGATTAAAGCGCCAAACTCCAAACTTGACCAATAAATACTTTTTTTTTTCTTTGCAAACAACAAATTAATTTGAATGATACTTTCTAGTACTTCTGTGCTGGAATATTTTAGCAGTGAGATAGAAGGAAGAAGTTTGGAGTATCTGACCATCAATAGCAAACCATCTCTAAGGTGCTTTAATCTGATGCAACATGATGATTCTGAAGATGTGTGTGATGTGGCTCACGTTTGTAACGATCCTGGCGATGCACAGCTGCTGCTGATAATACAGCAGAGGTAGGACTATGAATGTTTAATGAGGAGGAAATCTACCTGACAAACACACCGCTTATACCGCTCACTGAAACACATCAGGAGTGTTTATTACATCGGTTAAAACATGTACTGCTCGTTACAGGCTAAAGAGAGAAGTAAGAGTTTTAAAAACACCAAGCCAACCAGCAGAATTACAATAAATAGCTTGAGTAAAGCTCCTGGTCGTTGTCCAGATCTGTACCTCCTTCAACAACTCAGAAATTGATTTGCTTCAGGTTTCACCTTTTTTTCTGGATTTAATCGACAAACTGTAAAGATAAAGATGTTTGTTCCATCTAAGGTGGTTGATTTTACCTCGCTGTGCAAAATGTTTCTTTGCCGAAGAATGTTCCATCTGCACTTCATTCCTGCTGAAAGCCTCAGGTTTACAGTTATATGTTTGCATTCACTCCGTGTAACCATGGTAAGCAAAGTCCTGAGTCTGAAAAAATCTCATAATCTTACTGGATAACCTGTGAAGTTGTTTTTATTAAAGTTCAGTGAAGTTTAAGAGCTTTAGAAAGAGAGGTGTAAAAATAAAGTGAAACAGCCAGTTGTTGGTTTAGTCTGTCTTTCAGGGTCACAATTTATCTCAGCGCTGTATCAGTTGGCAGGAGAAATTATCTGAGATCGCATAGCAAAGTCTATCAAATATAATAATGTTATTTGATGACTCATTATTAATAACTAAATCCAACATCCCCGTGGCCACAATTTTAGGACAAAATGACAGAGACACATCACCATCTGGTGGTCAGAAGCTAAACAACATCCCAAACAAAACTCCATCATTGTAATCAGGTAGAGCGTCAGAGTGAATAACCTGAGGTGACCACTGGAGTTTCGAAATAAGACTGAAAAACAGAAACAGATCTCTGCATCATAAATGGGAGGTACTGTACCTTAAGGATTACATGATCAATACACTGTACTGTATATCTTGAGAAATCCAAGTTCCTTCAGTTTTACAGCTAGAAGTTACAAATCTATAGTTCGGTTGTGAAGAGTGGAGTCTCTTCTTTCATCATGTGTTGGGCTAGCTGCATCACAGCCAGTGACTTAAAGAAACTCAAAAAAAATGATAAAGAAGACTGGTTTTGTTCTGGGGACTGCTCTGGAGACTTTAGAACTGCTTCTGTAAAGAAAGATGCATCATAAAATGAATAATATAATGTACAACCCTAAGCATCCTCTTTGTGAGGCTGTACTACAAAAACAAATTGACTTCAGTCAGTCCTCCTCCGCTACAGTGCAGCAACACTGCAAGGATGTCCTTCCTGCCCACAACCATCACTATCTACAATGACTGAAGAAATTTGAAAAACGAGAGTTCCTAAAATATATATTTTACCTTTGAAATTAATAAAGTATTTTTCAATTTAATTGGCTTCTGGCACTGGGCCTTGTTGGTATTGGAGAGAAAGTTCTGCTCCTACTGGAAACACCGAACAGCTCCTGGAACATCTCTGCTTCTGTCTGCAAACTCTGAGCTCTCTAACAGTAAAATCTAACTTAAATGACTTATAGTTAGGTATCTCAGTTGAGCCCTTACAGGTGGTGCTTTACTCAACTGTAATTCTGTTTAGTTTTTCTGACATTTGCCATTTAAACATTGACATTAGCCATTTGTTAATGGTGAAAACTGAAATGTTTTATTGTCTGCTGAGGAATTCATAGGCTGTTCCTCTACAAGTTCAGTGTTACCATGGAAGTAGAGGGTTGAAAGAAAGAAGCAAATCACTGCACCAAAATCAATATCTCCACTTGAGCAAGTCAAATGGCTAAGAACAATGAACCAGCTGTCAGGCATAGTGGTGGTCGTATCATGCTGTTGAGCCGTTTTACTGCCAGTAATACTAGTGTATTGTGCAAGATCTGTGTTAAGAGGAAGTTTTTTTTTTTACCTCCAAAAACTTCCTCTTCACCACTGGCTGGTTGAAAGTCAGACACAGTTGGGTGTTCCAAAAGGACAATGAGCCTAAACACACATCCAGACTAATTTTGGAATGGGTAAAGCAGGCGAACATCAAGCTTCTGGAAGAGGCTTCCCAAACCCCTGACCTTAACTCTGCTGAAAATTTACGTTAAAAAAAAAAACCCTATAAAAACAATGAAAGCACATAAATAGCATGACATTTTCTGCAGACAATGAGTGGAAACTTCTCAACACGTGTGTAAATTGATAAATTTAAATGCAGAGTGAGGAAAGCTGAAGTCAGAGAAACACCTGGAAGACGTTCAGCTGAATGAGGACAGCAGCTCTAATCTGTTCACCAGGAAGCTCATTATCATTCTCCAAAAGGGTGGAGCTAAAGAACAGAGTGACTCCCACAGGAAGTGAAGCTCTGCTCAGCGTAAACAGCCACAGCACCTCCAGCACCATATCCCAATCAGTCCTGATCCCTTTCTCCTGCCTTGGATAAAGACCTCGCCTCTACCTCTCTCTTTCAACAAACTACCCAATCTCTCAGACATTCTGATGGAGTAATAGTTAATATTAGCTTAGTGGGACAGAGTCAAAAATTGCCTGTTGTCACCCCATGTCCAATGAAAAACTCTTGTTAAAAGTCTTTTGATGCCAGTAACAGAGCCAGATAGCAGGAGATCATTCCTGAAAGGCAGCTATAATGATAATGAAATAATGATTCTCTGTTTCACTGGGAACAATTTTTGAAAGTATTTCAGGTTGGTATTTATCTTCATGTTTTACCCTAAACCTATTTCTATATTCTCCTTTTATTTTTGTAAAACTGGTTTATTTGATTTTTCAAACATATTCATTTTACCAGCCTAAACTCAATGTCTGCAATGTCTGATCTGTATTAAATCCGTTATTTTTTTCAGTGATCTCTGAATTTCTTTGATTAGAATAAAATCCTTTTCCCCATCCACTGAATGTCATTCCTTTTGTCAAATTCGGGATCCTAGATTGACCTACCTGCAGCATTTCTGGTAAGTTTAAGTAAAAGTTGATGTTGCTAAACTGATTGTCCTTTGTTTATTATTTCTAGGTTTTATTCTTCCTTACAGCAGCTCATCATGGAAGATCTGGAGACTCACAGCAGCCACTGGCTCTTTGAACATGCTTTAAAACTTCAAAAAACTTTAAAAGCAAAGATAGCTGAAGTTTATGAGTAAAAGACAAAGTTCTAATGACAAAGTAATAGGTAAAGGAAAGGAGAAGCGTTCCCAGTAGAGATCCCTGACTGACTATGTCTTTTCTGTTGACTTTCACTGAAATCAAGAAGTGTTGATCTGAATCGCTATAAAATGATGACAGCCTTCCAGTTAGTTCTGACCTTCAGAGTTCCAGTGAAGTCCTCCGGGGCTGGCAGCGAGTCGGCGCCGCTTCCTGATGCTGATGCCACTGCAGGAGGTGGACTCTCCCGTTGTTGGCGGTGAGCTCATTTCTGAAGAAGTAGCAGGGGTTGAGGAGAGGATGGGCAGGAGGGGTGTAGACAGGAATGTCGCCTCCTTTCCGAGGGCAGGTGTGAGGAAGGTGGATTCTCTTTCCAAGGACCTGCACAGAAAAGAAAAATACTCCTTTTAGAGGCTAATATTAACTTTTTTCCAGCTTGGGGTTAAATTTATGGGAGAACTTTGAAAATGGGCTAATTAACTGCTCTTGATGTCTACTTTGAGTCAGTTCACAGGAATAGTGGGAACTATCATCCAGGTCCAGTATTCCAGGTCTTTCTTGGAAGAAATGGTGCAAACCAGTTCCATGCAGTCAGACTTTCTGAAGGTGTCGGTATCATGGAAAGAGGTTGCATTTGCTCTTGGCAAAGCTAACATCCAATCCTGGGATGACGGTATTAATGCAGAAAAGTCCAACAGGGATTTTAGAGCAACATATACTGTCTTCAAGACCACATCTTGATATCCACTGATGTCCATGCATTCTTTCACAAGACAATGAAAAAAAACACACTCCAGACTCAGTCCAGAGGCATATCTAGAGGAGAAGATGGTAGCCTAACTGGCCCCCCATAAAGAATTCTCAAGAATTTAAGACGGTGGGACATCTGTTGGATATCTAAAGACGTGTTTGCAGGAAGAAAGGGCACAAAATGACCTGATGGAATCTTCATGACATCTGTAAATGATCAGCAGTTGGTTCTGTGGTATTCAAAGACGTTACAGAAATGTCAAAATCGTGCAAAGATCAACTACTAATCCTTGTGAGTCATTTTAATTCCTTATTAAACTTTTCAGGAAAATAAATCCCAGTTTTTACAGGGATTTCAAGATTTTAAGGGAATCAGCTAAAATTAATATGTCTGCACAGCAGCTAACATTTTAGCTTCTGCAATAAAAACTAAACCATCCTTAATAATTCAACCCAAAACTTGGAATCAAAAGCTCCGGGCTCCCAGCCTGCCAGCAGTTTAGGAAGTAACGTTAGCAT
The DNA here is from genome assembly GCA_014839685.1 of Anableps anableps. Classification (NCBI taxonomy): domain Eukaryota; kingdom Metazoa; phylum Chordata; class Actinopteri; order Cyprinodontiformes; family Anablepidae; genus Anableps; species Anableps anableps. The sequence continues at coordinate 10,682,296 of CM026084.1, forward strand.
GTGCAGGTGTTGACCTGATACCTGTCCTCTGAAACGATGTAGATGCAACTCCTCCATGATCCCCTGACCCGTTGTCTTCCTTTATTTTTTCTCCTGAGGATAAAATCCAGCAGCTCAGTCCAACTCAGCATCTCAGACTGAGTCCATCAGTGGCGTATAGATATATGACCTCCATTAGAACCATCAGAAGCATTTGGGACCACTGAGTCTTTGCTGATAAACAATCAAACTTCTGAGGTTGAGAAACGGTTTTGTATGGATCCCCAATGAACCAGAACTAACAGAGGACTGAAGAAACACAGATGCTCTCAGGTGTTCGGTGCCAAGCAGTGGTGTTACCTTACCTCACTCTGAGTGTGTGTTAATCAAGGAAATCGAGAGTCAAGTGCTTCAGATATCAGAGTTTATGTGGCAAGGGTTTAATGAATGGAAAGTTGAAGGCTGATACAGTGGTTTCAAAAGTATTTACATTCCCACAGATTTTAGTTTTTACATTTTTATCATTATTAAAAATGTTATTCATGCTTGAAAACACTCTAATGTGGCTTGAATTAAAACGATCAGAATGAGTAACTTTCAACAAAATAACATAAATAATAAACTCCTGCCTACAGACTATCTCACACATTCCAGACTGATGTGTCAGATCTGTCTGAAGACCCTTCCAGTTCAACTTCAGCATGTTTCTAATGACCAAACTTCCTCATATTCCATTTCCTCTACATCTATAAACACCAGTGTTTTCCCTAGGGTATCCTGCCGCCGCACAGCTTATCTCTGCTGCAGTAACTGCCATCACCATGGTGCCAGACAGGTTCTTTATGAGCTCAGAGAGCTGAATAACAATATTCCCGCTAGCTGCAGGAGGAGGGAGGAGCGCCGTCTACTGCCAGTTTTGTTCTGTAATGACTGAAACATTATTATAAGAACCGTTATCTCTGCTGAGGATTCAGCCAAGGTTCTGCAGGAGGAACATACCTATAAGCACTCTCAGCTAATTTCTATCTGGACTCACTGGTCCAGTTACAGGCCTGCTATTTCATATGATGAGACATGAAGCTGGAAAACAGTCTTTATGAAGATGCAGAGATTATTTTTAATATTTTCCAGATGATGGAACATTTCTTACACAATCATGGAATGAGGAAGGGGAAGGAGATGTTTAAGAACTGATCAATGTAGACCTGTCTAATTGAGGGAATTATGAAACTGAGAGCAGATTACTATTTTAGATTATGAACAGTAAACTTTCCTATTATTAATATGAGATGGAAGAACATGAATACAGTCAAAAAAATCTGCTAAGAGTTAAAGATTTCTAAAACTGTTTGTGTCATCATTTGGTCATTTATTGGGAAACTGTTTAGACCCAGAAAGTTGCTCCTGCTGCTCCTGATTTTCCTCTTTAAGCAGACTTTATTAGTCATCTGTCTGGTTTTCAGTAGGCTTTGGTTTAATTCCCTGACATCAGCCTCCAGCAGAGCTGCATAATTGCTCAGCACAACTCAGCATGAGGATTTATTCTGGTCAAGAATTAGTCATGGAACCAGGAAACAGGAGATCCACAGGAAAACTAATGTTTCCAGGGTGAAGATAGCCAAATCTGCAGCCCATGTTAAAGCAAATAGAAAACATTCATTTTTCAGATCTGAGCTGAGAGTGCACTGGAAGAAAACAACATAAAGCCTTCTGCAAACTTTTATAACAAGACCACACAGAGATGTACATACATGACTGTAGAGTTACTTTTCTCCTATTTAATGCAAAAAAAAAAAAAAAATGTACAGATTTTTTTCTAGTTTTACTTTTACCCATCCATCCATCCATCCATCCATCCATCCATCCATCCATCCATCCATCCTTTATATCCTCTTGTCCTTGCAGCGACGCGGGGGGACTGGTGCCCTCTCCAGCGGTCATTCGATGAGAGGCAGAGTAAACCTTGGAACGGTGAATGCTGGTATTGTAACTTTTATGTCACACTTAAATGTTTCAGATCATGGAAATTTTTAATATGCAAACATAAGCTAAGTTATACAAAAAGCAGTTTTCAAATGATTTCATTTATTAATGGATGAAACCTATTCAATCCAACCTTGCCCCATGTGAAAAATGAACTGCCTTCCTTGTTAAATCTTTAATTAATTGTGATTAACCATATTTTTAGGGTTGTTTTCACAAGCCACACCAAACTCTGATCACTACCAGACTTGAAGAATCAATAAATTCCTTCAATAGAACCTTTCTGACAACATGGAGTAGGCTAAAAGATCAACACATCATGCCCCGATCTAGGCACTTTTGCATTCGCATCATAGTTCTGCATTAACAGGCAACTATGAATTCTACCCTACAATTGTTCCGCTGACATAAGTGGTCATGTGTGCTTTCAGGGAAAATCTGCAATTATGGAATTAGATGGTTGTGACCAACAACTCGGATTTGTATGATTTCCCCAGGACTGAGCTCTGTGTACAACCTGTCCAAATGGATTAAGTGCTTTAAATACTAATACAGTTGTTGTGGGCTGTTCTTAGGATGTTATTGTCTACATCAAATTCTGCTAATTAACAAATTTCTCAGATGGAAACTAAAGGGTGATTGACATTTCTGTTCTTTTTGCACCTACAGACTGAAAAACTAATGAAATTGTCTTTGCTTTGTACTATATTACACTCATTCCACAATTCAGTATTATCCCCACAGTTCATGGTGGTTAGAAGTGTTTTACTATTTCCCAACATTTACCAGGAGTGTAACTTTGGTGAAGTAAATTAAACTGCTATTCTGTGTCAGGACTTTTCAGTTGATCACAAGGCATGATAACCACTATGACCACAGCGAGATCCACTATCCACTAAGAAAACACTTAGCACTGGTAAGCCTTCCCAAAATTACTGCAGGTGCATTGAAGGCTCATACAGGATGTTAGAAAAGAAGCCAGAACATCTAAAACACTACAGCCATAACTTGCCCGAGTTAAGGTCATTGTCCATGGTTCAACAATAAGACAGAAACAGCTCAAAAAATGGCATCCATGGATGAGTTCCAAGACCACAACCACTGCTGAAAAAACACAAAACGCTGTCTCAAATTTGTCTAAGTATGTCCTAATCATCCTTTGTGTGTTGTGTGTGTCTTGTTGGAAAAATAGCAGCATTTCAGAAAAAAGAACATCATATGACAGTTCAAGCTCGTGGAGGTAGTGTGATGGCATAGCTTGTTGAGCAAATTCTCACTGTTCTTGATGCAAACACCAAATAAATGTTCTGTAGCTGAGATGATTGAGCTCAAAGAGAGTCATGTTGACATTGAAATGAAAGATAACAAAGAAAGGTGTTTGGAAATGTGGAATAGTCACAACACATCTCATCATTTCATTATATAACAATAATATTTCCGTTGTAATTGTTTTCCCTATATCCTACAGCCGAAGCCTGAGCCGATATTATCATTTCCTGAGAAACTGAATTGTCTTTAGCTGTAAGCCATAGTTATGATAAACACCAATAAATACCTGCGATATAGCACTCTGTGTGACTTTATAGTATTTAATTGAAACACTAAAATAAATGAACTATTCAGTGATATTCTAAATACCTTAGACACACCTATACCCTAATAGATTCCAGTTTATTCCACTGAAACTGCTGAGATTGACTGTTTTACATTAAATGTAACTCATCAGCTTATGTTTTCATAAAATACAGGGTAATGCCATCATTGGAGATGAAAATACTAATACTGTCAGATGTGTGATTTTGTGTGTAAAATCATCCACCTAAACGAAATTCTGCCATGTGATTCTGAAATGTTTAAAATCTTCTTAAAGTTTATATCCTATGGGGGACCCTGTTGACTTTCATTTTGTTGTAGTTAATCTATATATGAATTAATATTTCATCCTATATACAGGTTTATCCCAATGAAATACAGACACCATTGCAGTCTACAATTATATATTTGATTTGGTCTTATTAATATGTTTTTCACTTGGGAGGAGATGTGATCTGCAGGAAACCAACTGAGAATAGACCAAAGCAGAAGATAAATAAGATAAAGATAAAAAAAACATGTTAAAATAAATAAATAAATAAATAAATAAATAAATGTTTTTTAGTGATCTGAAGTGCATAACAAGAATTTCAATCAATTATAGTTTTATGACTGTCATTTATCTGAGCTATTGAAACAAGTCCACTTGTTTGAAAGTTAAAGTGATGAGCAGTGATGTGAAGTACATCTTGAACTTGAAGCCCCAAAGGAAGATTTACCTGAGCAGAGTTTCTCCTGGCTCGCTGCAAATGGAGCGCCGGGAGATGGAGGCCGCTGACGATGACGAGGACAATGTTGGAGAGTTGGAGGAGTGGTTGGAAGCATGTGAGGAGGATAGGGTGGAGCAAGAGGAGGAGGTCTGGGTGAAGTCCAGAGGCCTGGATAGCAGCAGGGAGGATGGCATGCATAGCCATGTCTCCAGGTCCGAGTACTTGGAATAACTCAGCATCTCCAGAACGCTACAGCAGGACAGAGATAGAGGACCACAGGATCTGTTTAAACAGTGTTCCTGCAGCAGCTTTACCACCTGAATTCAGCCTGTTCTTAGATCTTACCTCTCCTCTCCCACTCCTGGGATTTCATCCCTCTCATCTGCAGTCTGGAAGATGCAGGAGGTCCTCGATTCTCGGGATGACAGAAGAACACAGGAGTTCTCAGAATCCACAGACATCTTCAGCCATTTCTGTGGAAGTCAGGAAAAAAATAAGGTTCAGAATGACTAACTTAATTCACAAAAATCTAAAAAAAAAAAAAAAAAAAATCAGTAGCAGTAGAAGTCCTACACTGACCATTTCCATATATTTAATGGGGGTAAGGCAAATATGTCAATACTGGTATAAATGGGTCATATAATCAGGTACAAAAGATATTTGTCCTTTTTGCTTTTGAATATGTCATTGAATGATTCTTCACACCTGAAGCCTTAGTCATCATATATTTGTTAGAGAAATGGCTAGAAACATTTTGTTGCACAAAAACATAATAGAAAAAAACTATTCCAAAGAGACAGCCTACACGACTTACTACTTTGTACTGTCAAACAAAATACATATTTGAATATCTGACAAAAATTACCTGAGTAAATACAGAAAACTGCTTCACTTCAAGAACCAACATGGTCCTTTATGAAAAAGTCTGCTATAACTGGCAAAAAGTCTTTTATAACACTGTGGAGTAATTTTTGTCCACTCTGTCGAGTTGTTTTTTTTTTTTTTTACAGCAAAATTGTAAGTTTTCCAGCATGAATCGAGTGGGGAGGTTACAACACAATATCTTACCCAAACATAAATGGAGCCTTTGACTAAGACTCGTCAAAACCATTCAGAGGTAGACTTGCTGGAGTGCTTTGGACCATTGTTGTGGATTTTCTGCTAGAAAGCAGAATTGATGGTTCTATCAGTTATGCCTCATCATCAAGGTCAAGCAAAACCAAAGCAGCCCCTGACTATCACTTTACCACCACCATGTTCAATTGTTGTAATGGTTTTCTTTTGCTGAAAAGCTGTGTTGCTTTTATGTAACAGGATGGACACTTTCTAAAACAGTTCATTTTTCTCTCATTGGTCCACATATTTCTCCAAGTCTTCAGAATCATCAATATGTTTTTGGTAAGTGTGAGGTGGACTTTTGTGTTTGTATTTTGTGATCTTTCAGCCTATTTCATGTTGTCAGACAGGTGCTATTGAGGGGATTTAGGGAATTTGTTGCTGCTACACTCTGGGTGTGGCTAGTGAACATAGCTTTTGTGGTAAATCATGGTTAATTAATGATACAACAAGCATTTTGACATTTAAAACGGCTTTTTTGTTTACTTAGGTTATCGATGTTTAATGTAAACATTAATTGATTATCTTGAACCTTTAGGGTAAGACTAAAACAAAGACAAAATAAACCCATAAAAGGACAAATACATTTTTAAGATGTATGTATATCAACAGCACAATACCATCACTTTAGGAGTTACACATATTTGCAATCCTACAGATTCTGACAGATTATCACTCATTGCTGGAGTAACATTTAAAATGACTTCTCCAAATCTGAGCTGAACAGTGACTCACTGACTCACCATGCTTATCGAACAACTGATATGAGCAATAACAGCATTATAAAGAACTGCTTAGTCTGACTACCACAAGCACATAAACACTTGACATTAAAAACAACAGTTCAAACGCATATCAACACACGTTTTAAGAGTGATGAGACTCCTGTGCATCAGCCTCTCTTGCTCCTGGAAAACTACATTTTGGCTCCATGCTATGATGCCTTTTTATTCCCAGTTTGATGGTGACAATGATATCCTTTGGTCTGAGATAGAAGATAACAGACAACTGGTTGAGGAAGATAAGCTGCATGACCATAAGAAATTGAAGATGCACTGAAGGCAGAATGCTTGTATGCAGTGGTTGGGCCATTATGACTGTCCTGCAGGTTGCAAGCCTACAGGTGCAGCAAGTAAGCTGTCTATAAGAACCTCTCTTAAATCAGCTGGATGTACTAGCAAGATGGCAGCAGTGGGGGCCATATAGTGACTGTCCTAGAACCTCAATACATCTCTAAATAAAAACAAAAGTGGAAGTATTTATAAAAGTGGTGAGACCTATCATCTGCTTTGACCATTGTAACAGACAGTTACCATGGAGACTATGGATGCAGGCTGGTGGCTCCCAGCACTCTTTGCACTCTTGACATCAATGTCATTAATGTCCTCCAGACAATAAAAAGGCTGTTTTGTTTCACTAGACATTTTTAATACATGTCGAAGACAAATAAATTACTTATTTGTACCTGTTTGAGACAGCTACTTTTCTAACTTCCAGTAGGAGGGAGCACTAATATAACTGACATGTCAACAGGGACAATAAGTGGGGGATTTGGTTACCCATTAAGTTGTCATGCCTTTAAATCAATACAAAGGATATGGGTGAATTTGGGAACACCCAACATTCCTGTGTACAAAACATAATAGAACTGTGTGACATCTAGGCCAGCCATGCAGAGACAGGTATAAGACAGTGTGGGTAGGGTGAAGTAAATATTTGAAACAGCAAGTCTGCTGGTTCAAATATTTACTTCACCCTAGAATTCTTCTATCAAACTCCATCCAGTGCTGCTGATGCTGCCTGATGTGCCGTCAAGGCACCCTGAATCTGTTGATTTTGAATCGGTTTTTCTGATTGTAGGAGCCTCAGGTAGCTTCCTGATAACACCATCACTCCACCCGTGGGACAAATTACATGCAAATTTAACCATTCCTTCTGCTTACCTATTCATTGGTAGATTTACACAAAGAGATTTTACAAGGCCTTGTAGATTACCTAGATTCTGATAGCTAAAGGTCATTACTCCTCAGTGGGTAACTACCTGGAAATTGAAAATCATTTTGTTGGTTTTCACTTGTTGCTTCTTGTAAAAACGTGTCTAGGTGTTAAAATAATCAGGTTTTGGTAAAGAACTTGTTAATGTCAGTCTTTAAACAGGCCTACTTACTGTCTCCATGGTAACCATCAGGATCAACAAGCAGTTTTTGACACGCTGTATTTAGAGTTATAAGTGAGAATAAGTCATTTTATCACAGAGAGCTGCTGATGTAACCTGGACAGAGTTTGATGTGCATATCCAGCCATTCTTAGAGCAGTGGCTGAAG